>JAODAL010029188.1:0-52035 GCA_025379985.1 Phyllomedusa bahiana | reverse complement strand
TGAATAAAAAAAATAGAACAATATTCAAAAAAAATAAAATAAATAAAAATAATAATTTAAAAAATATAAAAAATTAAAACAAAACTAATAAATAATAATATAAACAACAATAATAAAAAAAGAATAAAAAAAAAAAAAAAAAAAAAAAAAATATTTTATAATAAATATTAAAAAAATTAATATAAAAAATAATAATAAATTTAAAAATAAAATAAATAATAATGAAAAAAAAAAATAAAACAATATTAATAAAAAAAAATAATAATAAAATTAGCCTGCCACCCCCCCTTTTCAGACTTAAATAAAAAGGAAAGAGGCATTACCAAATTCATGCTGTTGTTTTGTTTCCCTTCAGTGTTAGGCATTCTTATCCCCGCCTTAAACAAAACTTCCTGGGTTTACTGAACATTTCTCTCTGCCAAATGGGATGTCACTCCCGGGTTGAACCTGTAATTTAAATCTAACGGTTATCGGGTTTTGAAAATGTAAAGGTTGAAAAAATTAGTTAAAAGAAACAAATAAAAAAAAAAAACACTTTTTTTAAGTTCACTTTGCAAAAAAAAAGCAGTAATTTGTTAGTAAACTTAAACTATAGCCCCAAAAATACAACTTCTCCCACAAAAATCAAGTCCTGTCATTGAAAAAATAAAGAAGCTTTGACTGTTGAAACGCAAGGAGGCAAAAACTAAAAACTTAGCTGTGTCATTAAGGGTATGTTCAAATGGAGTCTTTGGGGCGTATAACAACGCAATGTGCCAGGTGTTTTAGAAGTCTGCGCTGGCCAGCTCTCTGCCGGCTCCAGTAGACTTGCACTCTCACCTCTTGCTCGCGGTGCGTAAAACGCGAGTGGAAAAGCGTCAGGAAATCATAGCTCTCAATATAAGCTATGAATTACCATATTTACAGTCCATGCTTCGGTCGCATTTCAGCGCAATACACCCTGCTGTCACGGTCCATGCCGCGGTACCTGTTGGGAACCGCGGAAATGGCCAAGTTCCTCCTGTGTCCCTGTGTTTGTCCTATCCCCCGCCAGCCCCTTTTTGTTGTGACTTACCCCTTCTCGTTCCTGCAGTGGCACAGCTTCTTTTAAAGGGGTGCACCTTCGGTCTGGGGTTTTAAAATACAGTGTCCAATTTCCCGCCCTTGCTCCCCGGGCAGTTTGTTGCTGTCCACTAATAGAGCTTGACCCCCGGGTGTTTATTGCGCGTTTTACATTCCTGTCGTATCTTGCATTACCCTACCTGATTACTGCCGCCCTCCATTACTACTGCTGTACCAAGTCCGCTACTGCCCTGGGACTACTCTACTCACCTATGGCTACACCTGTGGTGTCCTGTTCCTGTTATTCTGTCCTGCACTTCGGCTACCTCTGCGAGTTACACAGTCTATGTTCGTGGTGACCCAGAGGATCCACATCAAACACCGGCGTTTCCCCGGGGCATTGCATATGACCCATGGTCATTAAGAATGAACGTACTTGTTTACTTTTTTTTTTTACACCCCAAAACAAAGTGTGAACAACCGCCTTTTTACCCCCCCAACCAGTAAATTCACTCTTTACGATGGGGAAACCCCTGAAACACTGCCGAGAGAATTAAAATGGGTTTGGGTCAAATCCCTTTTCTGTTGCAAGGCTCTTTCAAGCTAATGGGAATTAAGGAATTTCATCCAAAGAGGGCGCTGTGGAGCTCCTCAGCTCTTTTCCCATAAGCCTTTGCTTTATGCAAAACAGGCAAGTAAATCCTCACACCGACTATTTTATTGGTGGCTGTCCCCAAGGAGAGATTTTTCCCCCTTCTAAGCCACTCTCGCCTCTCAACCAGCCAACCAGTAAGTTCTACTCTACATTGACGAGGGTTATACGCCCCCGAAACATCTGTCTGCAGATGAACAGGAAAGATTTTTCCCCCCTTCTAATTTTTAGACAGTGATAATAAGGGTTGGTGTTCTTATTTTCTTGCAGCAGCAGTAGAAATTTCTTGCAAAATTTTGTCCTGGACGACCCATTCCTTAGGGGAAGTACTCAACAATGGTCGGGAGCCTAGTGGTCATGCTTTTCTGCAAACAGAGCATGCTCACTGAACACTTGGCATATTTGCACTGATGTGGGGGCAAAAACCCCGAAACAGCTGTTTATAGATGACCTTAACTGGTTTGGCTCAAATCCCTTTCATGTTGCAATGCTCTTGCGAGCTACATGTGAATTGGGAATAACCACATCCAATAGAGTGCACTGTGGAGCTCCTCTGCTCTTTTCCCATGAGCCTTTGCTTTATGTAAAACAGGCAAGTAAATTCTCACACCGACCAATTTATTGGTGGCTTCCCCAGGGAGAGATTTTTTCCCCTTTCTGAGCCTCTCAACCAGCCAACCAGTCAGTTCTACTCTGCACTGATGAGGGGCAAAAACCCTGAAACAGCTGTCTGTAGATGAACTTAACTGGTTTGGCTCAAATTCCTTTCATGTTGCAAGGCTCCTGCGAGCTACATGTGAATTAAGGATATCGATATCCAATAGATTGCACCGTGGAGCTCCTCAGCTCTTTTCCCATAAGGCTTTGCTTTCTGCAAAACAGGCAAGTAAATCCTCACACCGACCAATTTATTGGTGGCTCTCCCCAAGGAGAGATTTTTCCCCCCTCCTAAGCCACTCTTGCTTCTCACCCAGCCAACCAGTAAGTTCTACTCTGCACTGACGAGGGGCAAAAACCCTGAAACAGCTGTCTGCAGATAAACAGGATAGATTTTTCCCCTCTTCTAACTTTTAGACAGTGATAGTGAGGGTTGGTGTTCTTATTTTCTTGCAAAATTTTGTCCTGAACGACCCCTTTCATAAGGGGAAATAATCAACAATGGTCGGGAGCCTAGTGGTCACGCTTTTCTGCAAACAGAGCATGCCCACTGAACACTCGGCAATATTTATGTAACACTTAATGTAACATTAAAGCATAGTGTTATTTTTGTTCGTGGCATTTCTCCAAGCCAAGAATATTGTTAATAACCTAATTGTTTCATTGCCGCGTCTGAACCCTGACTTGATACATTGTATTTTATATTAATCTACAAAATAAGTGCGATCTATCCCCGCCCGTGTGACTCGCTGCTCCCGCTCACTTCTATCATCAAGAATAATGGGGAAATGAACGGCAACAATTGGATCATTTGGATGCAGATATTTGCTGTCCAACTAATTGGAAGAAAATATAGTATGTGACTGGCCCGGAGGCTCCGCTTTGCAGCCCATACTGCATTAAAAGAGCTTCAGTCAGCACGCTAAGTTAATTTGATGTGACCCCTCGAATCCTTTAAGATGACATTTTTTCAATCCTTTTAACCAGCATTATCTGGATATCAGTGTTTGCTTCGTGCGTCAAGAGATCCATAAAAAAAAAAATCAATCACAAAATTTGGTTTCCAACAATTATTGGCCAAGAAATGATCACCAAAGGCGGCACTTTTATGTTTCGGGTTTTGTGCGTCGACTTTTCTAATCTAATAAAGTTTTTTTTCACTTATAATATGTGAGTGTGAAGTTCGTTATTAACCTGGAATGAATTAACCCCCCCGCCCCCGAGAAAAAAGTCCTTCCTGAGTCTTCATTCATCTTCATGTGATGTTTTCTGTGTAAGTTGCTCTATTCCTGTGCTGTATGTCACCACCCTTCTCTGCAGCCAAGTAGCAGCATTTAGTTCCCTATAAGGCTACAAGTCTCAGAATCCTTTATTGTGCTTTGTCTTACCCCCCTCCCTACATCAGTCTTAGGTAGCCTCCCTTCTCTGCAGCCAAACAGCAGCATTTTTAGTTTAAAGCTTGGTTTCATGTGTCCTGTGATATTTACTGTGTAAGTTGCTCTACTCCTGTGCTGTATGTCACCTCCCTTCTCTGCAGCCGAGCAGCAGCATTTAGCTCCTTAAAGCTGTATGCCTTTTTCCTGTACGGCTACAAGTCCCAGAATCCTTTGCTGTGCTTTGTCTCCCATTCACTCCCTACATCAGTCTTATGTTGCCTCCCTTCTCTGCAGCCGAGCAGCAGAATTTTTAGTTTAAAACTTGGTTTCATGTGTCCTGTGATAATTTCTGTGTAAGTTGCACTATTCCTGTGCTGTATGTCCCCTTCCTTCTCTGCAGCCGAGCAGAAGCATTTGGTTGCTTAAAGCTGTTTGCCTTTCTCCTGTTAGGCTACAAGTCCCAGAATCCTTTACTGTGTTTTGTCTTCCCCTCTCCCTACATCAGTCTTATGTCACCTCCCTTCTCTGCAGCCGAGTAGCAGCATTTAGTTCCTTAAAGCTGTTTGCCTTTCCCCTGTAAGGCTGTAAGTCCTAGAATCCTTTACTATGATTTGTCTTCTCCTCCTCCCTACATCAATTATATGTCACCTCCCTTCTCTGCAGCCAAGCCGCAGCATTTAGTTCCTTAGAACTGTTTGCTTTTCCCCGTAAGGCTACAAGTCCCAGAATCCTTTACTATGATTTGTCTTCCCCCCTCCCTACATCAGTCTTATGTCACCTCCCTTCTCTGCAGCCATGAGCAGCATTTAGTTCCTTAAAGCTGTTTGCCCTTGCCCTGTAGGCTACAAGTCCCTGAATCCTTAACTGTGTTTTGTCTCCCTCCCCCCACCAAAGTCAGTCTTATGCCGCCTCCCTTCTTTGCAGCCGAGCAGCAGAATTTGATTCCTTAAAGCTGTTTGCCCTTGCCCTGTAAGGCTACAAGTCCCAGAATACTTTGCAGCACTTTGTCTCCCCGTCACTCCCTTCATCAGTCTTATGTCACCTCCCTTCTCTGCAGTTGAGCAGCAGAATTTTTAGTTTAAAGCTTGGTTTCATGTGTCCTGTGATATTTACTGTGTAAGTTGCTCTACTCCTGTGCTGTATGTCACCTCCCTTCTCTGCAGCCGAGCAGCAGCCTTGGTTACTTAAAGCTGTTTGCCTTTACCCGTAATGCTACAAGTCCCAGAATCCTTTGCTGCACTTTGTCTTCCCCTCACTCTCTACATCAGTCTTATGTCACCTCCCCTACTGCAGCCGAGCAGCAGCATTTGGTTCCTTAAAGCTATCTGCCTTTCCCCTGTAAGGCTACGAGTCACAGAATCCTTTATTATGATTTGTCTTCCCCTCATTCCCTACATCAGTCTTATGTCACCTCCCTTCTCTGCAGCCAAGCAGCAGCATTTAGTTACTTAGAGCTCTTTGCCTTTCCCTGTAAGGCTACACGTCCCAGAATCCTTTACTATGATTTGTCTTCCTCCCTCTTTACATCAGTCTTATGTTGCCTCCCTCCTCTGCAGCCGAGCAGCAGCATTTTTAGTTTAAAACGTGGTTCCATTTTTCCTGTGATATTTTCTGTGTAAGTTGCTCTATTTCTGTACTGTATGTCACCTCCCTTCTCTACAGCCGAGCAGCAGCATTTAGTTCCTTAAAACTTTCCCCGGTAAGGCTACAAGTCCCAGAATCCTTTGCTGTGTTTTGTCTCCCCCTCACTCCCTACATCAGTCTTATGTCACCTCCCTTCTCTGCAGCTGAGCAGCAGCATTTGGTTCCTTAAAGCTGTTTGCCTTTCCCCTGTAAGGCTACAAGTCTCAGAATCCTTTGCTTTTTCTCCCCCTCATTCTATACATCAGTCTTATGTCACCTTCCTTCCCTGCAGTCAAGCAGCAGTATTTTTTAGTTTAAGTTGGTTTCATTTGTTCTCTAAGGCTACAAGTCCCAGAATCCTTTGCTGTGCTTTGTCTTCCCCCGCTCCCAACATCAGTCTTATGTCGTCTCCCTTCTCTGCAGTCGGGAAGCAGCATTTAGTGCCTTAAGGCTGTTTTTCTTTGCCCATTAAGACAAGTCCCACAATCCTTTGCTGCATTTTTTCTACCTCCCTTTTCAATATCAGTCTTATGTCACTTCCATTCTGTGCAAGAACTGCCCACACCAACATGAAGGAAGCCTGAAACTGAGAACCACCAACAGCCTGAACGGAAGGGGGGCGGAAGCTGAGAACCACCCACTCTTAACAGGAAAAAAGGACAGAAGCGTCGAACTGCCCACAACCTGAAAAAGGAAAGAAAACCGAACTGTAGGACCTCCAACAGCCTGAAAAAGGAATAGAACTGAAGCTTAAACAACCCACATTGAACAAATGTGATCCCGAAGCTGTAGAACCACCCAAACCTGAAAAAAGGAAGAAAACCTGAAGGTAGAACCACCAAAAAGCCTGAAAAAAAAAAAAAGAACCCTAAGGCTGTAGAACTGCCCAAAGCCCAAACAGGAAGTGGGAGCCTGAAGCTATAGAACCACCCACAGCCTGAACAGGAAGTAGGAGCGGGAAGCTGTAGAACAACCCACAGCCTGAACAGGAAGTAGGAGACTGAAGCTGTAGAACAACCCACAGCCTGAACAGGAAGTGTGATCCCGAAGCTGTGTAGAACCACCCACAGCATGAACAGGAAGTATGATCCTGAAGCTGTAGAACCAACCCACAGCATGAACAGGAAGTATGATCCTGAAGCTGTAGAACCAACCCACAGCATGAACAGGAAGTATGATCCTGAAGCTGTAGAACCAACCCACAGCCTGAACAAGAAGTGAGAGCCTGAAGCTGTAGAACCGCCCACAGCCTGAACAGGAAGTTGGAGCCTGAAGCTGCAGAATCACCCACAGCCTGAACAGGAAGTGGGAGCCTAAAGCTGTAGAACATCCCACAGCCTGAACAGGAAGTAGGAGCCTGAAGCTGTAGTGCTGCCCACAGCCAGAACAGGAAGTGGGAGCCTGAAGCTGTAAAACCGCCCATAGCCTGAACAGGACGTGGGAGCTTGAAGCTGTAAAACCGCCAACAATCTGAACAAGAAGTGTGAGCCTGAAGCTGTAGAACCACCCTGAACCTGAACAGGAAGTGTGAGTCTGAAGCTGTAAAACCACTGACAATCTGAACATGAAGTGGAAACCTGAATTTGTAGAACCACCCACAACCTGAACAGGAAGTGGCAGCCTGAAGCTGTAAAACCGCCAACAATCTGAACAGGAAGTATGACCCTGATGCTGTAGAACCAACCCACAGCCTGAAAAGGAAGTGGGAGCCTGAGGCTGTTGAACCGCCCACAGCCTGAGCAGGAGGTTGAATCTTGAAGCTGTAGAACCCCCGCAACCTGAACAGGAAGTGGGACGTTGAATCTGTAGAGCTGCCCACAGCCTGAATAGGAAGTTGGAGCCTGAAGCTGTAGAACTGCCCACAGCCTGAACAGGAAGTGGAATCTTGAAGCTGGCCATGAAGAAAATGATGAAACCCCTTTAACATGTATTATTTACATCTATGTAGCAGTGTTACTCATAGTGAAACATGAATATAAAGATAGCAGCTAATTGCACATCATTCATTGGTCCATGTACATTTTTAGCCTTAAAGCAATAGGTGCAGCAATTACTTTATGTTTCACATTGTCTAAACTTCCACAGCTTCGTCTGATCCGTGGAAGAGACAATCCATTTGCATTGCACATCCCATAAGTCCGCACACCTCCCGAAATGTAATGAATATATGAGCGCTGCTATAAATGTGAGCAGGAGACGCGGGGACATCTCTTTGTAGACTCCCATAAATTATATTTAGTTCATTATTTACTGGAAATACAAGAACAAGACAGATATCGATTACTGGAGCGGGAGATTTATGGCCCCATTGTGCGCCGCCGCTCATCCTCAGCGCTTCCATCATCCGGGGAGATATTACACATCATAGGAAAAGTCACTTTCTCTTTTTTTTGGAATCTTCTGGTTAATTAGAGCAACTAAGTGGCTAAGAGTGTTATTATCCTTTAGATGGTTTTTTTTTTTTTTTACATTTTTTAACTCTCTCATAGAAAATTTGCTTAATGGCTTCATACAGACAAGGAGAATGCTCCTATCTTACCTACACATTAAAAAATGCTGACTTGGCTAAATATCCCTTCTTGCTTTCCAAAGACCCAGTAAGTCAAAAGCAAATTGAGGATTTGTTACATCCACTAAAGGGCGCTTGAGCTTCTCAGCTCCTTTCCCATAATGCCTTGTGATATGCAGATGCTTCCTGGAGTGCAAAAAGGCAATTTCGAATCTCCACACGCCTATATAGGCGCTCTCCCTAAGAAGAGATCTTTCCTTTCTGAGTCGCTCATTGCCTCCCACTCAGCCAAGCCCGCATTGCTCTGCTCTGTAATGATGAGGGGCAAAACGCCGAATGGCTGTCTACAGATGGGTGATGCTGACTTGGCTAAATATCCCTTCTTGCTTTCCAAAGACCCAGTGGGTCAAAAGCAAATTGAGGATTTGTTACATCTAACACAGGGTGCTTGAGCTTCTCAGCTCCTTTCCCATAATGCCTTGTGATCTACACATTAAAAGTAGTAGTCATCCAATAGGCTCTTTTCATATACATAATAATTTTAAAGAGAACCTGTGGCCCCTCCGGACGTCTCTGTTTTAGTAAATACAAGTATTCCCCATGAAATAACAATTTTGGAACATTTTTCCTTACATCTCTATGTTGTGTGGTTCCTCTGTTATTCCTCCTAGAAATTCATTACCAATCTGTCAGATGGGTGTTACCAGTTGAGACCGTGCCCCTGCATAGTCTGACATTGTCCAATGAGTCCTGAGAGAGCCAGTGAGTGCAGGGACACACCCCTTTATACACTGGAAGAGTAACACCCATCTGACTGATTCAGTAATACATTTCCAGGAAGAATAACAGAGGGACAGAATAGGATTGGGCTGAGAAGATGGGACTTTGCCTGAACATCAAGAAGACCAAGATCATGTCCATGAAAGAAGAAGTCCACATAAACATCAACAATGAAGAAAAGTGGTCAACGGCTTTGTTTTTCTTGAATCCCTCATTGATCACATTTAGGGTTCAACAGTAGGGATCAAATGTTGTTAAAGTACTGGGGTGAGAAGATGAGACGATGATCACCCAAAAAAAAAAAGTCCATATAAAGCTCAACAATGAAGAAACAGACGTGGTCAACGGCTTAATTTTCTTTGGATCTCTCATTAATCAAGGTGGTTCAGTAACAGAAATCAAGTATTGATTAGGACTGGGCCGAAAAGATGGGACCAGAAGTCCATGGAAAGATCAACAATGAAGAAACAGAAGTGGTCGACAGCTTCATTTTCCTTGGCTTCTTCAGTGATCACATTTGGGGTTCAACAGTAGAGAGCGGGGACCGCATGTATGAAAACTGTCTAGGTCTAAGACTTTCTTGTTGCCCATAGCAACCAATCAGAGTTCCCCTTTCATTTCATATACTGCTCGAACATAATGAAAGGGAGACTCTGATTTGTTGCTACGGACAACAAAGAAAGTTTTAGACCAAAGCAGTTTTCATACATGTCCCCCAGAGTGTCGATTGGAACTGGGATGAGAAATGGGACTTTTCTTGCACATCAAGAAGATCAAGATCATGTCCATCAACATTAAAGAGTTATAAAAGATGCTCCAGAATTGTTATGTCACAGGGAACTTGTCTTTCTTTATTGTTGGTCTTTACGTGGACTTCTTCTTTTGTAGTCATCATGATCTTGGTCTTCTTGATGTTCGGACAAAGTCCCATCTTCTCCTCCCAGTTCTAATCAAATTTGATCTCTACTGTTGAACCAATGTGATCTATGAGGGATCCAAGGAAAACAAAGCTGTTGACCACTTTTCTTCATTGTTGATGTTTATGTGGACTTCTTCAATGGACATGATCTTGCTCTTCTTGATGTTCAAGAAAAGTCCTATCTTCTCAGCCCAGTCCTAATCAATCATTGGTCTCTTCTGTTGAACCCTGAATGTGATCAATGAGGGATCCAAGAAAAAGAAAACTGTTGACCCCTTTTCTTCATTGTTGATTTTCCTATAGACTTCTTCTTTGAAGGAAATGATCTTGGTCTTTTTGATGTTCGGGCAAAGTCCCATCTTCTCCTCCCAGTCCTAACCAACATTTGATCTCTTCTGGTTAACACTAAATGTGATCAATGAGTGATCCAAGAAAAAGAAAGCTGTTGACCACTTTTCTTCATTGTTGATTTCCTATGGACTTCTTCTTTGAAGGACATGATCTTGGTCTTCTTGATGTTCAAGAAAAGTCCAAGTCGACACAGTCTCTACTGTTGAACCCCAAATGTGATCACTGAAGAATCCAAGGAAAATGAAGCTGCAGACCACTTCTGTTTCTTCATTCTTGAGCTTTATATGGACTTTGTTTTTGGTGGTCATCATCTTATCTTCTTGCCCCAGTCCTAATCAACATTTGATCTCTACTGTTCAACCAATGTGATCTATGAGGGATCCAAGAAAAACAAAGCTGTTGACCACTTTTCTTCATTGTTGCTGTTTATGTGATGTGCAAGAAAAGTTCCATTTCTCATCCCAGTCCTAATTGACACTCAGTCTCTACTGTTGAACCCCAAATGTGATCACTGAAGAAGCCAAGGAAAATGAAGCTGTCAACCACGTCTGTTTCTTCATTGTTGATCCCCATATGGACTTCTTTGGTGTTCATGATCTTGGTCTTCTTTATGTCCTGGCAAAGTTCAGTTTTCTTCCCACAGTCCTATTCAATATTTAATCTCTGCTGTCGAACCCCCAATGTGATCAATAAGGTGTCATGATTGTGCCTGAAACACCCCCGGCTTTTGGCTCTAGTTCCCGGCCACGGCCAGTACGACGTAAACCGTGGTTTTTGACCTAATACCGCGTTACTTCTCTAGTGTGAAACTGGGTTTACTCTGTGCGGGTTGTAATTGATTTCTGGCCAACGCCCGAAAGCCAGGAATCTTCCAGCACACTCTGGGTTAATTGTGCTCCTTCTTGAGGACAGCCTTCTTCTCCAATCTGGTCTTTTGTTTCTTTCTGCCTATTGCCCTCAGTTCTAACTTTAAATCTGTTCCTATATAAGTTCTCAGCTTCCTTCCTGCCTTGCCTGCTATTTTGGTTCATTGCCTTATAGTTCGCCTGTTTCTCTTTTCTGTGTCTTCTGTGATCTCCTGACCTTTTGCTTTCACCCCGGTTATTCTCTTGTCTCACGATTCTGTACCGCGCTGCCCGTATTTGTTGCCGACCCTGGACCGCCCGACTACGTTTATTGTTCTTTGTCTGTTTGTCCGTCGGTGTCGCACCTATACCAGTGCAGCCATCAGTCTTCTGGTTTGGGGCCCGGGCTATTAAGGATTTTCGGGTTCCCCAAAAGGCGGGGACAGAGCTGGGACCAGTGTCAGGGCCTCACTTGTCCGTGCCCTTTGTGTGCGTCCCTGACCGTCCCTGACATAATAGCAGGCCCATACCGCAGTCAACCCCTCACGGGGGTTTCCCAACATGAGTACCGACTTGTCGGTCACTAAACCGCCTAGGGGAGTTGACAACCCAATTCCAGGGCATGGGGGGACTTATAAATCAAATCTCGCAGCTTTTGGGATCCCAAAAACAACCCCAGTATCTGGACTTGCCGCTCCGCTGTGTCCGTATCTGCTCCTGCCTTTGTGAATCCCCAGCGTCCGTTACAAGTCTAAGATGCTTCTACCGGATCGCTTTGATAGAAACCCAGACAGGTTCCGAACTTTCAGGGAATCCTGTCACCTGTTTTTTCGCTTTAACTATTTTCCCCAAATGAGGCAGAAAAAGTAGCGGTTGTGGTATCTCTCCTCCACGGCCCACCTCGGTTTGGGGCACTAGCTATGCCCCCAGAAGCCCTGGATGGAGTTCAATTGACAGATTTTTTCAGTCTTTAGGCCATGTCTATGACAATCCCAATCATGTGGCATGGGCAGAAAACTCACCTGCATCTATTCAGAGGGCCACCCCGCTCGCTCGAAGACTATTGTTTGAGTTCCGCCAATGGTGTACTATGACTGGGTGGTCTGATCAACCCCTTAAAACCCTGTTCAGACAAAAGGGGTGTCTGATGCGGTAAAGGATGCCATGGTCAGCCATCCAACCCCGGGGACATTAAATGAATTCATGACTCTAGCTGTGACCATTGACAGAAGACTGAGGGAGAGACGCAGGGAAAACAAGGGGGGGTCGACTTTCAATTCCAGTCAGATGGTTCTGTAAAACCTCCTCCTACCTTCTCTGAAAATTCTCCTCTTCTATCCTCATCACCTACTCCTGAAGAAGAACCCCAATGGTGTTGGGGTATACATCTGCTGCCACCAGGTAGGGGGCATCGCCGGAGAATGCTTTGTGCTTGTATTGCGAAAAACCTGACCATTTTCTGGGGAGACTGTCCGACTAACCCAAGTCACCTCCAGGAAAAGCCGAACGCCGGAGTAATTTCAAGGAAGGTAACTCGGGGATACAGGTACCTTTCCCAAAATATGGGAATAATTTTTTTGCCTGTAACCTTGGTCGCTATTTTTTAGAATTTTTTCTTGTCAAGCTATGATCGACTCAGGTGCTGCTGCTAGTTTCATCAGTATGGTTGTTGTCCAGGGCCCTTTGGGTTTTGGAACTAGTTCCATTGAGTGCTCCCTTTTTTGTTTTAGGGGTAGATTCAACCTCCCTAATCGGGGGAAAAAATCAAACATCGTACTGCTGAGATCACTTTGGATGTTGGGAGTCGCATACGGAAAAACTTTCGTTTTTGTCATGGAGAAGCTCGCTGCGGATATTATTCTTGGTCTGCCCTGGCTCCGCCTTCATAATCCTGTGTTTGACCTGGAGGACCACCAAGTTGATCAAATGGGGTGACTCATGTAGTGCTCATTTGAGGTTGTTGATCCCTTGGTGTGTGCTGTAAAATTAATACACATGATATTTCAGAATGTAAATCTGACACCTTAGATAAGGATGTTACTGATAATTTGCCTCCACACCAGCCTGATGATTGCACCAAAGACCTCGCTCCGGGGCAAAGCTTAACATATCTGCCCCGGAGCGAGAATCTATGCATTTGTAATTAAGAAAAACCTGACAATATTTTTTTCTCCGGGAGTAGTGTCCTCGATTTACCAATTCACTGAGTTCTTCTCAGTCTGACTGTCTCCCTTTTGCTGGGAGAGGGCTCTGATCTCATGTACTCCGCCATTACAGGTAGCAAAACTGACATAAAAACCGCCGTTAATCGACTGTGCACAGTCTGGGTTAAGAGTCATAAGACTCTTAAAAAAGCCCAAATGAGAATTAAAAAAATCTAGTGGTAAACGCCGCCCCAGACCCAAATATCTCCGCCTTCAAGTCCCACCAGTGAAATATGCTCCCAAAGCTGTAGGGGAAAAAATTTTACCAAACCTACTCTGCTAAAACTAGAGGCGCTGCTGAGGGTCCGGTGGCCCCTCATAAAGGGGGGGGGGTACTGTCATGATTGTGCCTGAAACACCCCCGGCTTTTGGCTCTGGTTCCCGGCCACGGCCAGTACGACGTAAACCGTGGTTTTTGACCTAATAGCCGGGGTTACTTCTCTAGTGTGAACTGGGGGTTTTCTCTGTGCTGGTTGCTAATTGATTTCTGGCCAACGCCCGTAGCCAGGAATCTTCCAGCACACTCTGGGGTTTAAATTTTGCTCCTTCTTGAGTGACAGCCTTCTTCTCCAATCTGGTCTTTTGTTTCTTCTGCCTATTGCCTCAGTTCTTACTTTCATCTGTTCCTATATAAGTTCTCAGCTTCCTTCCTGCCTTGCCTGCTATTTTGGTTCATTTGCCTTAATAGTTCGCCTGTTCTCTTTTCTGTGTCTTCTGTGATCTCCTGACCTTTTGCTTTCACCCCGGTTATTCTCTTGTCTCACGATTCTGTACCGCCTGCCGTACGTTGCTTGACTTTGGACCGCCCCCGGATATTCCCTTTGTCTCACGATTCTGTACCTTGCTGCCCATATTTGTTGCCGACCCTGGACCGCCCGACTACGTTTATTGTTCTTTGTCTGTTTGTCCTGTCTGTGTCGCACCTATACCAGTGCAGCCATCAGTCTTCTGGTTGGGGCCGGACTATTAAGGAGTCGGGTTCCGCAAAAGGCAGGGACAGAGGCTGGGACCAGTGTCAGGGCCTCACTAGTCCGTGTCTTTGTGTGCGTCCCTGACCGTCCCTGACATAAGGGATTCAAGAAAATTAAAACTGTTGACCTCTTCTACTTCTTCATTGTTGATCTTTACATGGACCTCTTTGGTCATAATGCTCTTGGTCCTCTTGATGTTCAGGTCGAAACCCATCTTTTCATCCCAATCCTAATCAACATTTAATCTCTGCTTTTGATCCTCCAATGTGATCAATGAGGGATCCAAGAAAAATAAATCTGTTGAATGCTTTTTTTCATTGTTGATCTTTCCATGGATTTTTTCTTTGGTGGAGGTCATGATCTTGGACTTCTTGACATTCAGGTAAAGTCTCATCTTCTTGCCCCAGTCCTAATCGACACTTGATCTCAGCTGTCGAACCAAGGGATCCAAGAAAATTAAGCTGTTGACCACTTTTCTTCATTGTTGATCTTTACGTGGACTTTTCTTTGGTGGTCGTCATTATCTTGGTCTTCTTGATGTTCAGGCAAAGTCCCATGTTCTTGCCTCAGTCCTAATCAACATTTGATCTCTACTGTTGAACCCAAAATGTGATCACTAAAGAATCCAAGGAAAACGAAGCTGTTGACCACTTATGTTTCTTCATTTTTGATCCCTATTTGGGCTTCTTTCATGTTCATGATCTTGGTCTTCTTTATGTTCTGGCAAAATCAAGTCTACTTGCCACAGTCCTATTCAATGTTTCATCTTTGCTGTTGATTCCCCAATGTGATTAATAAGGGATTTAAGAAAATTAAGAAAATTAAAGCTGTTAACCTCTTCTACTGCTTCATTGTTGATCTTTACATGGACTCCTTTGGTTATCAGGATCTTGGTCCTCTTGATGTTCAGGTCAAAACCCATCTTCTCATCCCAATCCTAATCGACATTAAATCTCTGCTGTTGAACCTCCAATGTGATCAATGAGGGATCCAAGAAAAAGAAATCTGTTGAATGCTTTTTTTCATTGTTGATCTTTCCATGGATTTTTTCTTCGGTGGACGTCATGATCTTGGACTTCTTGACATTCAGGTAAAGTCTCATTTTCTCACCCCAGTCCTAATCGACCCTTGATCTTAGCTGTCAAACCAATGGATCCAAGAAAATTAAGCTGTCGACCACTTTTCTTCATTGTTGGTCTTTATGTGGACTTTTTATGGTGGTCGTCATGATCTTGGTATTATTGATGTTCAGGCAAAGTCCCATGTTTTTGCCTCAGTCCTAATCAACCTTTGATCTCTGCTGTTGAATCAAAAAAGTGATCTCTAAAGAATCCAAGGTAAACAAAGCTGTTGACCACTTCTGTTTCCTCATTGTTGATCCCTATACAGACTCCTTTTGTGTTCATGATCTTGGTCTTCTCTATGTTCTGGTAAAGTCAAGTTTTCTTGCCACAGTCCTAATCGACATTTAATCTCTGCTGTTGAATCTCCAATGTGGTCAATGAGGAATCCAAGAAAAAGAAATCTGTTGACTGCTTTTAATCATTGTTGATCCTTCCATGGACTTTTTCTTTGGTAGACGTCATGATCTTGGACTTCATTACATTCAGGTCAAATCTCATCTTCTCATCCAAATCCTAATTGACACTTAGGGCCACATGTATGAAAACTGTTTAGGTCTAAAACTCACTTTTTTGCCCATAGTTACATGTGGCCCTTAATCTCTGCTGTTGAACCTTCAATGTAATCAACGAGGAATCCAAGATAAATAAATCTGTTGACCACTTTTCTTCATTGTTGATCTTTCTATGGACTTCTTCTTCGGTGGACGTTATGATCTTGGTCGTCTTGACATTCAGGTAAAGTCTCATCTTTCTATTCGACACTTGATCTCAGCTGTCGAACCACCACTGTGATCAATGAGGGACCAAGAAATTTAAGCTACTGAACACTTTCCTTTTATTGTTGATCTTTACGCTGACTTTTTCTTGGTGGTCGTCATGATCTTAGTCTTCTTGATGTCCCATTTTCTTGCCTCAGTCCTAATCAACATTTGATCTCTGCTGTTGAACCCAAAATGTGATCACTAAAGAATCCAAGGAAAATGAAGCTGTTGACCACTTCTGTTTCCTCATTGTTGATCCTTAAACAGACTCCTTTTGTGTTCTTTATGTTCCGGCAAAGTCAAGTCTTCCTGCTACAGTCCTATTCAATGTTTCATCTCTGCAGTCGAACCACCATTGTAATCAATGAGGGAGCCAAGAAAATTAAGCTACTGATCACTTTTCTTCATTGTTGATCTTTACGTGGACTTTTTTTGGTGGTCGTCATGATCTTGGTCTTCTTGATATTCTGGTCAAGTCCCATCTTCTAACTTTCTTCTTCTGGATTTTGAATCAGCTCCTCCTGGTCCCTACAAGGTTTTATTTCTTTTAGACTATTTTATCTCCCTTCTCCAACATACCCACACAAACAATAGAATCAGTTTCCCAATCCTTCACTAATTATGAAGCCACCGGTTGAGGAGTGAATTACATTACGCGCGGTGTTTGGCTTGGGGCAGAGTCACGGGATTTGTCTAATATGTTTCATCAGTTTCATATTCCATTTACTCTGAGCAAACAAAGAAGAGAAGTGTTAAAAGGTTAATCTAATTAAGATCCCACCCGAAAGGAATGTAAACATCATTTAAAGGTTTCTCCCATCAGGTTCAATATTAAATAATGGTCAAATATGTTTAGTTTCTTTTTTTTTTTAAATTTAAGATGAATGCATTTCTTTGTTAGGTCGATGGCTACTTTTTTCTCAATAAAGTCAGCACAGTATTTTCCTATTTTGTTTTAGCTTCTATTAGGTTTTCTGTCTAGTACACATGTCTAGATGAAGGCTTAGATGTGTATGGAGTTATAGACTTCCACTGAGGTGCTTGAGCCTCCACTCCATAAACAGTGTTGGCTCAAATTTGCCTCTGTTCAATTCCATAGCAGTTCGACAGAAAAAAATTGTGTTTGGGATGATTATACTGGGGCTTTTCTGCATACTGTGTGAACATGTATCAATTTAATGTGCAGTCTAATTGTTCCCCTAGTGGTGGGGTACTGCTCAGCAATCAGTTGCACCTGTTTATCTTTCCCAAGTAGCATAGGGGATAGTGTTGCCTCTTTACTGGGTTCAGTTTCAATCCAGCCTTTGAGCTGTGAGTATGGCCTTGTTTCTGTGTTAATTGAGTAATTAATGTCCCATTTTTTCAGTGATTTTTCTGTAACTTGTTAGTGTAGGGACTTTCAAGAAATGAGGAGCCTTGACGGGGCTTGCAGGCTTGCATAGAGTGGCCACTGTATTAACTAAAACCTCACATTTGATTTTTTTCCAGCATGTCAACTTTTTTGCCCAAAGTACTGGGGAGCAGTAGGTGTCTGTATTTTGTGTTGGACACCCCAAAAAGTGCTGGGCAGCCCAAACAATCGAATAGTAGTGGCGTAATAGGCTGTAAGCCAGCATGGTGCACTACACGTATCTGCATTAATGGCCCCCTTTTGTTTCGCCTTTCATATGAAATTTATAATACCAGCAACCACCCCCCTCATATATTGAAGGTTTATGAGTGGTTGTCTTATCAGTATTTTTGCATTTGTGTAATTTCCCCATATATTATACTGTGGGTTTTGTGCAGACTGTGTGAACAGGTATCAATTTAATGTGCAGTCTAATTGTTCCACTATTGGTGGGGTATGTAAGCTACTGCTCAGCAATCAGCTGCACCTGTTTATCTTTCCCAAGTACCATAGGGTCCATTGTTGCCTCTTTACTGTTTTCAGTTTCAGTCCACCCTTGGAGCTGTGAGTATGGCCTTGTTTCTGTGTTTTTTGAGTAATTAATGTCCCATTTTTTCTGTGTTTTTTTCTGATTTCTTTATTCAGACCCTAAACCTAGCCCAAATCTGTAGCTATAACCTTAAACATGTCAGCAAATATAAATAAAGACTTTTACTGAATACATTGCTGTACTGATTTTGATTCATTACAGAGTTAGAGCAGTACATATCTCCTGCTTGTGTATACAAGCATCCCTAGGTCACCAATGACCTCTCTCTTCTCTTGAAGTGATGGTGCAGGTCACATCATTCACTACTGGATCTTATCAACAGCACAAGAGCTTGTTTATCTTACTGACTGACAAACATCAACCCTGTAGAGCTCTGTAGCCTTGTGCTCTGCTATTTAAACCCCTCCATCACCAATGTCCCTCTAACAGGTTTGTTTAGTAAAAACAGAACCTAAATGTTAGTCACTGCTGTAAAACTACCCATAGCCTGATCAGGAAGTGGGAGACTGAAAACAGCCTGAATAGGAAGTGGAAGCCTGAAGCTGTAGAACCACCAACAGCTCTAACAGGAAGTGTAAACCTAAAACTATAGAACTGCCTACATCCTGAACAGGTTTGGTTAGGAACAGCAGAACTGAAATGTCAGTCACTGCTGTAGAACCAGCCACAGCCTGAACAAGAAGTGGAAGCCTGAAGCTTTAGAGCCACTCACAACACAAACAGAAAGTGGGAGCCTATAGAACTGCCTACATCCTAAACAGGAAATGAGACCATAAAGCTGTAGAACCACCCACAGCCTGAACAGGGAGTGGGAGTTTGTAGCTGTAGAAGTGTCCACAGACTGAACAGGAAGCGGGGAGCCTGACGCTCTACAACAACTTACAGCCTGAACAGGAAGTGGGGAAATAAATAAAATAAAAATCAATGTAAATATGTAAATAAAATAAATAAATACATAAAAATAAATAAGTAAAAATAAGTTTTTAAATAGAATAAATAAATTAACTGAAATAAATAAAATAAAATAAAATAATAATATAAATCAGAAAATCAATATAAATTTATAAATAATATACTTTGATAAAGTAAATAAGTAAAATCAATCAGAAAATAAATATAATAATGAATAATATATAATAAATCTATAAATAAAATAAGTAAATAAGTCATAATAAGTAATAAATAGAATGAATACATTTAGTAAAATAAATTAATAAATAAATAAAAAAAATGGGATATACCGTATATACTCGAGTTATAGCCGAGTTTTTCAGCCCAAAAAATGAGCTGTAAAAACCCTCCCTCGGCCTTATAACTCGAGTCACTGTCGGCACTCAGGCGCTGCGATGGCCCGTGCCGCCGACAGGGACGCTTCAGTTATATGCGGCTCCTCACGGAGCGCATATAACTGAAGGGCCGAGCACGGCTGACAGTGGGCCAGGCGCTGCGCTGGCCCGGGCACTGTCCGTCATCTCTTTCCCCTGCATGCACTCCTCCCGGAGCGCACACAGGTGAAGAGATAAACCCCTCTGCGGGGCACAGAGCGAGCGCTCCCGTGCTCCGCAGTGGACTCCGGACGGCCGCAAAACTCTCCGGAGCGGCCGCGGCTGTCCGGGGTCCCCGGCACAGGCAGCGTATGTCATCACCGCTGCGTCGCGGGCCCGATGACTTTACCCGCCTGTGCCGGGAAGAGCGGCCGGGACCGAACAGCGAGGAGGCCTGCCAGTGAGGTATACGGATCTGCGGGGATCCATGTAAGTGATTTTTTTTTTGTTTTAAAACGTTGCCTACACCTGCCTATACCTGTCTATTACTGCCCTATTGCTGCCTAGTACTCCCCTATAGCCTACCTATACCTGCCTAGTATTTACCTATACCTGCCTAGTACTGCCTAGTACTGCCTAAAAGCCTACCAAATACCTGCCTAGTACTGCTATAGCCTACCTATACCTGCCTAGTTACTGCCTATAAGCCTACCTTACCTGCCTAGTACTGCCTTTAAGCCTACCTATTACCTGCCTAGTACTCCCTATAAGCCTACCTATACCTGCCTAGTACTCCCTATACCTGCCTAGTACTACCTATACCTACCTATACCTGCCTATACTACCTATACCTGCCTAGTACTCCCTATAAGCCTACCTATACCTGCCTATACCTGCCTTGTACTACCTATACCTGCCTAGTACTACCTAACCTGCCTAGTACTGCCTATAAGACAACCTTAACCTGCCTAGTACTACCTATACCTGCCTAGTACTGCCTATAAGCCTACCTTTACCTGCCTAGTATACCTAAAACCTGCCTAGTACTGCCTATAACCTGCCTATACTACCTATAGCCTACCTTTACCTGCTAGTACTAGGGGACATTTTAGCTGCCTATACCAGACTATGGGGGGACATTAAACTGCCTATACCAGCCTATGGGGGACATTAAACTGCCTATATCTGCTTATGGGGGACATTAAACTGCTTATACCTGCCTATGGGGGACATAAAACTGCCTATACCTCCCTATGTAATTTTATTGGTTTTTTATTTTTATTTTTAAAATTCACCAGTAGCCGCTGCATTTTCCACCCTAGGCTTATACTCGAGTCAATAAGTTTTCCCGTTTTTTTGTGGCAAAAGTAGGTGCCTCGGCTTATACTCGGTCGGCTTATACTCGAGTATATACGGTAAATGTATAAATGATTTATAAATATAAAAATTAAATAAATAAGTGAAATAAAACAGAAAATCAATATAAATATATAAATCAAATAAATAAATCATAATACGTACTTACAGTAAATAGAATGAACAAATTTAGTAATATAAAAATACTTAAAAAATAAAATAATTAAAAATAAATATATTATATATAATAATATTAATTTTTTATAGAATATATATATTATATATTTTTATAATAAATATTATATATTTTTATAATTTATTTTTATTTTATAAAAGCAATTTTTTATTTTACTAATTTGTTTATTCTATTTACTGTAAGTACGTATTATGATTTTTTATTTGATTTTAAATAAATTTTATCAATAATTATATATATATAATATATATAATATATATATAATATATTATATATAATAATAAAATATTATATATAAATTATATTTTAAAAAAAATGATTTAAAGGTATAATAAAGTATTAAAATAAAAAAAGTAAAATAAAATAGAAAATTAAAGCAGGCTGAATTAAATTTCGTACATTTTTTTTACATTTTTTTTATTTTTCTTAAAGATAATACTGTCCTTTGCTGTTGTTGTAACACCGAGGAATTACTATCTGAAAAGTCTTTCTTTACCCAGTAAAATTCATCTGCTTGGCTCGTCTAAAATGAGTTTATCCCGCTCTCTCCCAATGGACGGTGGCTCCTATTAAAAACACACCACGGCTCCGAGTCCATATGTCAGTCTTCCAAAGAGGAATCCCAAGGAGCCGATGAATCCAAGGTTGATTGTGTCCCCCCCTCTCCCGCTGACCCCCCTGAACCGAGATGTCTTTCTTTAATAGAGCAATTACTGAATCTGTTATTGATGCTGGACATGTATTGTTGTTCTGTAATTTAATAAGGACCTTAAAAGGTTTTTAATTTTTTCTTTTTTTTCCGCGTCCCTCGTTTAGCACATTATATTTCAATTAAATCTAACAAATATATGTAAAAAAAATGTAAAAAAAACAATGAAAGGAACAAACGACCTTTGTGACTCCGGAGGCTTCAGGAAAGGGTTAATTTCTATATAAATGTCAGGATCAATCAGCGTCTGTGATTAATATAATTAAAAGCCTGATTTAATTGTGTTACCTTCCATTAGCTTCCACTTGATTTTTTTTTTTTTTTTTAATATATTTTCAATGACATCCCTGCTCCTTCCCTCCCTGGGATTGTTCTATTGAAGCGTCTCTCTCTCTCTCTTTCTCCGAAGCGGTGTCTTTCATCAATCCTCTATTAATTAGCTAAATGTTGGATGATATTATACATCTATCTATCCGCTCTGGAAAGTGCCACACTTAGACGGAGCTCCTCGCTCTGCCTGCTGAACTTTGAAGTTGGTCATTGGTATTCTAGTACAAGTCAGCTTACTGTAATTTGAAATCGGGCTGCCGTCCCATTAGGAATCTGCCCGATCAATACCAAGTGAATTAGAGTTTCAGTGATCTGATTAACTCCCCATTATTTTCTAGCCTGCCTGATTTAGAATGCATGATGAGACAATATTCCAGTTTCTTTGCTTTATCCCAGTTTAAATGAAATATAGACATCTCAGGAAGCAGCGGCCGTGCATTTGATTTGGCATCTGCGTTAATAAAGTCAAACACCATGAGTGTCTCTCTGACTTTTCATGACAGCCGGGACTGACTGAAGTCTGCCATGAAGGGATACACGGTATAAAGTGAACTGGAAGGGAAATGAAACAATGTTATTCTTGGTTTAAGAGGAAGAATATACAAGTTACATTTGTTTCAATGGAGAAATGTGTGCTAATTTTTATTAAAAGTTTGGTGGATTAAGACCGCCCACTGGACTTTTAATGAACAGAGGTTACAATAACTCACTGTATGGTATAAAGTGAACTGGAAGAAATTGAGACAAAATTATTATTTGTTTAAGTGGAAGAATTTATGAATTAGATTTATATCTCTGGTTAAATGTTTGTGGGTTTTCCTGAGTCATTTTAAAAGAGGTCGATTAGGACCGCCCACTGGACTCCTAAGCTCCAAAAGGAGCTGAGGCTTAAATAAATAAATACATGGTGTAAAGTGAACTGGAAACAAAATGCAACAATGTTATTCTTGGTGTAAGTGGAAGAATACATGAGTTACATTTATATCTCTGGTGAAATATGTGTGGATTTTCCTAAGTCATTTTAAAGGATGTTGATTAGGACCGCCCACTGGACTTAAGATTAAAATGAACAGAGGTTACAATAAATCAATGAATGGTATAAAGGGAGCTGGAAGAAAATGAGACACTGTTATTATTGGTTTAAGTGGAAGAATACATTAGTTACAGTTACATCTCTGGTGAAATGTGTGTGGGTTTTCATTAAAAGGTTGGTTGATTAGGACCGCCCACTGGACTATTAAGCCCAAAATGAACAGAGGTTACAATAAATCAATATATGGTATAAAGTGAACTGGAAGAATATGAGGCAAAATTATTATTTGTTTAAGTGGAAGAATTTATGAATTACATTTATATCTCTGGTGAAATGTGTGTGGGTTTTCCTGAGTCATTTTAAAAGAGGTTGATTAGGACCGCCCACTGGACTCTGAAGCTTACAATGAACAGAGGTTACAATAAATCAATGCATGCTAAAAAGGGAACTGGAAGGGAAATGAAACAATGTTATTCATGGTTTAAGTGGAAGAATACATGAGTTACAGTTATATCTCTGGTGGAATGTGTGTGGATTTTCATTAAAAGGTTGGTTTATTAGGACCGCCCACTGGACTCCTATGCCCCAAAAGGAGCTGAGGCTTCAATAAATGAATACATGGTGTAAAGTGAACTGGAAACAAAATGAGACAATCTTATTCCTGGTGTCAGTGGAAGAATACACGAGTTACATTTATATCTCTGGTGGAATATGTGTCATTTTAAGGGAGGTTGATTAGCACCGCCCACTGGACTGCTAAGCTCAAAATCAACAGAGATTACAATAAATCAATGCAATGTAAAAAGGGAACTGGACGGGAAATGAAACAATGTTATTCTTGGTTTAAGATGAAGAATTTATAAGTTAAATTTATATCTCTGGAGAAATATGTGTGAATTTTCCTGAGTCATTTTAAGAGAGGTTGATTAAGACCTCCCACTGGACTCCTATGCCCCAAAATGAGCTGTGGTTTCAATAAGTGAATGCATGGTATAAAGTGAACTGGAAGGAAACAAGGCAATGTTATTCTCTGTTTAAGGGGAAGAATACATGAGTTACATTTATATCTCTGGAGAAATGTGTGTGGATTTTCATTTCAAGGTCGATTAGGACCGCCCACTGGACTCCTAAACCCAAAATGAGCTGAGGTTTAAATAAATAAATGTATGATATCAAGTGAACTTTTAAAGAGGCTTGACCAGGACCGCCCACTGGACTCCTAAACCCAGAATGAGTATAGGTTTAACAGAATGGATACACACCATAAAGTGAAGTGGAAGGAAACAAGACAATGTTATTCTTTGTTTAAGTGGAATAATTTATGAGTTACATTTATATCTCTGGTGAAGTCCTTTTGAGGAAGGTTGATTAGGACCGCCCACTGGACTCTTAAGCCCAAAATGAACAGAGGTTACAATAACTCAACGCATGGTATAAAGAGAACTGGAAGAATATGAGACAAAATTATTATTTGTTTAAGTGGAAGAATACATGAGTTACATTTATATCTCTGGTGGAATGTGTGTGGATTTTCCTGAGTCATTTTAAGGGAGGTTGATTAGGACCGCCCACTGGACTCTTAAGCCCAGAATTTGTATAGGTTTAACCAGATGGATACACGCCATAAAGTAAGCTGGAAGGAAACAAGATAATGTTATTCTTTAAGTGGAATAATGCATGAAATACATTTATATCTCTGGTGAAATGTGTGTGGATTTTCTTATGGTAAGGGCTCAGGGAAAAGTGTGTAAATTGGAATATTTGATTAAGATACAAGTATACATGTGAGAAGAGTCTGTGTGATTGGTAATTTACTAATGTAAACCTCTCCTCATTCTGGGCTTAGGAGTCAAGTGGGCGGTCCATATCAAGTCTCCTTGAAATGACTCAAGAAAAATGATTTCACTTAAGGGATTTCATGCCTGGTTTGTCCTGTTTCAGCTTTCAGTGTGTTGAAAAGGGGGCATGAATGATATGTCTGAACTGCATATGACCCAGAAGGCTTGATTTCAGCATGCCTTTCCCCACAGTGTGCTCACTCTAGTCAAACATAGGTCTGTTTAGTAAAGAGTTATGAGTAGCTACAATGTAGCTGAGTGGTTAGTACTTCTGCCTTTCAGCTTAAAGGTCCTAGGTTCAAATCCCTACAGGAACCAAGCATTAGGATTTTTTTTTCTCAATGCACATACTTGATTGAGGGTTCTTTTTTATCTGCACTGTTTGAACTAAAGAGTACAGAGGACGAGTGTAGAATGACAGCCC
This sequence comes from Phyllomedusa bahiana, assembly GCA_025379985.1. Lineage (NCBI taxonomy): Eukaryota > Metazoa > Chordata > Amphibia > Anura > Hylidae > Phyllomedusa > Phyllomedusa bahiana. The sequence goes on along the minus strand of JAODAL010029188.1, from coordinate 27,131 downwards.
CTGAGATTGAACACTTGCTCAGCAGTGATTGTATGTGATTACTAAGGAGTACAGAGGACGGGAGTAGAATGACAGCACCTGGGGCTGAACACTTACTCAGCAGTGATTGTGTATGATTACTAAGGAGTACAGAGGACGGGAGTAGAATGACAGCACCTGGGTTTAACACTTGCTCAGCAGTGATTGTGTATGATTACTAAGGAGTACAGAGGACGGGAGTAGAATGACAGCACCTGGGTTTAACACTTGCTCAGCAGTGATTGTGTATGATTACTAAGGAGTACAGAGGACGGGATTAGAATGACAGCACATGGGGCTGAACACTTACTCAGTAGCGAGTGTGTGTGATTACTAATGAGTACAGAGGACGGGTGCAGAATGACAGCACCTGGGGTTGAACACTCGCTCAGCAGTGAGTGTGTGTGATTACTAAGGAGTACAGAGGACGGGTGCAGAATGACAGCACCTGGGGTTGAACACTCGCTCACCAGTGAGTGTGCGTGATTACTAAGGAGTACAGAGGACGGGAGTAGAATGACAGCACCTGGGGCTGAACACTTACTCAACAGTGAGTGTGTATGATTTCTAAGGAGTACAGAGGACGGGAGCAAAATAACAGCACCTAGGGTTGAACACTCGCTCAGCAGTGATTGTGTGTGATTACTAAGGAGCACAGAGGACAGGAGTAGAGTGACAGCACCTGGGATTGAAAACTTGCTCAGCAGTGATTGTGTGTGATTACTAACAATTACAGAGGACAGGAGTAGAGTGACAGCACCTGGGATTGAAAACTTGCTCAGCAGTGATTGTGTGTGATTACTAACAATTACAGAGGACAGGAGTAGAGTGACAGCACCTGGGATTGAAAACTTGCCCAGCAGTGAGTGTGTGTGATCACTAGGCAGAGAATAGACTGAAAGAAGCTGCTTGAGAGGAGAGGTGATGTCTGAGCATGTGCGACCAGGACTGAGGAGCTCTCGTCACTGGTCGTACCCCCAAGAGATGAGTTGTACACTATGGAACACTAAGGGAGCAGCTAAAACAAGAATACTACAGAATTTTTAATAATGATGAATGGTAAAAATGAATATCGTTTAATTAGTAAGCTTCCCACAACTTCGTGGTAAAACCTCTTTTAACCAAGAATATCACTGCCTTATTTTCCTCCAGTTCACTTTCTACCATGTGTTCATGTATTGAAACCTCTGCCTATTCTGGGCTTAGGTGTCCGGTAGGCGGTCCTAATCAAGCTGCCTTTCTAATATAAGTATGCATAGAGAGAGCTGTCAATCACTGAGCAGATCTGCCCATTGGACTGAGAAGGTACCGCAGCCATGGCAACCCATAGATATCAATAGAACAAACATAGTCCAAGTAGGACGCCAAGTCATCACCTTTGTGATATAGATATGAAACACAGACCCTATTGTACATGTGGGTCTGATTTATCATGACCCCGGTTGGATGTAATGAGTGGACCTTTTGATGGACAATTTTGACCACTGATGTCTTGAGATGTTGCTTCAGTATTGCCACATAATCTTCTTTCCTCATGATGCCATCTATTTTGTGAAGTGCACCAGTCCCTCCTGCAGCAAAACAACCCCACAACATGATGCTGCCACTCCCGTGTTTCACAGTTGGGATGGTGTTCTTAGGCTTCCAAGCTTCTCCCTTTTACCTCCAAATGTAGCGATGGTCATTATGGCCAAACAGTTCAATTTTAGTTTTGTCTCCAGAAATGTAGGTATTTGTTCCTGTGCATTTGCAAACATGAATCTGGCTTTTCTCTGTTTTTTTTTTTGGAGTAACGGCTTCTTCCTGGCAGAGCGGCCTTTCAGCCTATGTTGATACAGGACTCGTTTCACTGTGGATGATGACACAATCTTTCCCGCTTCCACCAGGATCTTCACAAGGTCTTTTGCTTTTGTTCTTGGGTTCATATGCACATGTCAGACCAAAGCACGTTCAGCTCTGAGAAACAGACCTTATTGTACATGTGGGTCTAATTTGTCATAACCCCGGTTGGATGTAATGAGTGGACCTTTTGATGGACAATTTTGACCACTGATCTCTTGAGATGTTGCTTCAGTATTGCCACATAATCTTCATTCCTCATGATGTCATCTATTTTGTGAAGTGCACCAGTCCGTCCTGCAGCAAAACAACCCCACAACATGATGCTGCCACTCCCGTGTGTCACAGTTGGGATGGTGTTCTTAGGCTTCCAAGCTTCTCCCTTTTTCCTCCAAACATAACGATGGTCATTATGACCAAACAGTTCAATTTTAGTTTTGTCTCCATAATGTAGGTCTTTGTTCCTGTGCATTTGCAAACATGAATCTGACTTTGCTATGTCTGTTTTGGAGTAATGGCTTCTTCCTGGCAGAGCGGCCTTTCAGCCCATGTTGATATAGTACTAGTTTCACTGTGAATAATATTATCAGCTTCCGCCAGCATCTTCACAAGGTCTTTTGCTTTTGTTCTTGGGTTGATATGCACATGTTGGACCAAAGCACGTTCATCTCTGAGACACAGACCCTATTGGACATGGTGGTCTGATTTGTCATAACCCTGGTTGAATGTAATGAGTGGACCTTTTGATGGACAATTTTGACCACTGATTTGGGCTTCAGTAGAAAATTTGGATCTTTAGAGTTACTTTATTGTGACTATTTTGACGTCACCCTCAGAAGTTCTTATTTTCCATTTATCTTCCTCCGTTGTCCGTCTCTTTCCTTCTTTTCTTATCCCCTATTTATCTATATTGTCGTACGGTTTAATCGGGTTTGTGTTTCACTAATTCGAGGAAGGCGACGCCGGTGTAATTAGATCTTCATTTGCTACTTTGTATTTATTTTTCTTAATTGGAACTGAATAATCCTCCGTCCGTCGTCATTTAAAAATAGGATTAAAATTGCAAATACAAATGCGGCTTCTGTCTTCTGGAGGCTGCTGCCATCATTTTCTCATTACAATTAAAACCCCAGCACTTTGCTAATTATAAAAATTAGATTAGCGCCATTCGATAAATGAGCAGCCCGCGCACAATGGAGGCTCGGCTGGCTGAGCACCGCGCCGCTCTCCCTGGAAATGTGAAATCGTTTGTATGCGAAATTATATTAATGTTCAAATTCTTGCTGCAAATACCTATAGTAATTCTCTTACAAGCTGACAGGAATTATTATTGATGGATTGTGTGTCGTGTGGTGTGCACATCATATCGCCATTTGTCTCCGCTGCATCAGTCACATGGACAGATGGTGTCTATACGCAATGTGATAGCCGGCCCTAAACGTATAGAACATTCCTATACAATATCTGCAAATCTGATTCACTGTCAGGGAATATTATCTATCTATCTATCTATCTATCTATCTATCTATCTATCTATCTATCTATCTATCTATCTATTCCTATCTATCTCATCTATCTATCTATCTATCTCATATGTATCTATCTATCTATCTATCTCATATCTATCTATCTATCTATCTATCTATCTATCTATCTATCTATCTATCTATCTATTTATCTCCTATCTATCTCATATCTATCTATCTATCTATCTATCTATCTATCTCATATCTATCTATCTATCTATCTCATATCTATCTATATCTATCTATCTATCTATCTATATCTATCTATCTATCTCATATCTATGTATCTATCTATATATATATATCATATCTATCTCTCTCTCTCATATCCATCTATCTATCTATCCCTCTATCTATCTATCTCCTATCTATCTATCTATCTATCTATCTATATATCTATCTATCTTCTATCTATCTCATATCTATCATCTATCTATCTCTCTATCTATCTATCTATCTATCTATCTATCTATCTATCTATCTCCTATCTAACTATCTATCTATCTATCTATCTATCTATGTATCTATCTTTCTATATATCTCCTATCTATGTATCTATCTATCTCCTATCTATCTATCTATCTATCTATCTATCTATCTATCCATCTATTTCTATCTCATATCTATCTAATATATATCTATCTGTCTGTCTACCTCATCTATCTAATAACCTAAGTATCTCTTTATCTACCTATGTCATATCTATCCATCTATCTCATATCTATCTATCTATCTATCTATCTATCTAATATATATCTATCTGTCTCATATCTATCTGTCTACCTCATTGTCTAACTATCTATCTATCTACCAATTTAATATCTAGCTATGTATCTACTTATCCATCCATTTATCTTCTATCTATCCAACTATCAAATATCTATCTATTTATCTGTTTATCTCATATCTATCTTTCCATCTATCTCATATATATCTATATATCAATTTATCTGTCTATCTACTATCTATCTACTATCTATCTATCTATCTATCTCCCTATCTATCTCATATCTATCTATCTATCTATCTATCTATCTATCTATCTATCTATCTATCTATCTATCTCATATCTATCTATCTATCTCACTATCTTTATCTATCTATCTATCTATCTATCTATCCATCTATCTATCTCATATTTATCTATCTATCTCATATTTATCTATCTTTCCATCTATCTCATATCTATCTATCTAAAATAGGAAAAACAGGCAGCACCTCCCAGCAAAAATCAAAAACGGGTGCAAACAGTATAAATTCTGTCACGGATAAGTAAACAAAAAAAGGAAAAACTGCTTGCACTCACAAATGTAAAAGATGAAAAAAATTTCAGTGCTTTATTTCATGTCCACAGGGATATCTATCTATCTATCTATCCCATATCTATCAATCTATCCATCTCATATCTATCTATCTATCTATCTATCTATCTATCTATCTATCTCATAACTTCAGCAGGTAAAATAAGTATTGAACACATCACCAATTTTCTAAGTAAATCTGTTTCTAAAGATACTATCGACATGAAATTCTCACCAGATGTTGGTAACCACCCTTCTAATCCAAAGAAATCAAACCATAATGAGAAACAACACAGGGAAAAAGTATTGAATACATGAGGAGATAGAGGTGCAAAAAGAAATTCTTGACACAGCTGGAATCTATCAGTAATTAGAAAACAATCCTGACACTTAGTGACAAACAATATCAGCTGGTTCAACTGATGGTCTATAAAAAAGGTGTCTCATTACTAAGGTGCCACATGAGGATCATCTCATGATGGGTAAAACCAGTGAGCTGTCTTAAGACCTTCCCAACCTTTCGTTTTGAAATATACTGCTGGCATTGTTACAGAAGAATTTCTAAACTAGTGAAGGCTCCAGTGAGCACTGTTGGGGCCATAATCCGGATTTTGAAAGAACATCCTATCACCATAAACCGGCCACAACCAGGTGCTCCCCGGAAGATTTCAGACAGAGGAGTGAAGAGAATTATCAGAAGAGTTTTCCAAGAGGCAGAGACACTTGTGGAAAGCTACAGAAAGGCTCCACTGACAAGCAAAAGGGTAACAATGTTCTGCCCTTATGACTTCCAGGCTCCATATCTCACCATCCACTGCAGCTGTGACTGTGAGACTCCCATCATTTTATAGACAATCATCTTGGCTATATCATACATAGATTTGACTTGCAGCTATTTAGTATATGCTTCGTTCTGCAGATTCTTTCCTGTAACTGCATTGTTACTGTTTTGCTCCTGGTAGTGGAACAATCTTTTTCTTCTTGTTATTACAAATTACAACCTGTCCTCACATTTCCTAATAGCTCAGTGTGTTATTAGGCTCATTCCCAAACGATAGGTCACTGGTTGGAATTGAGGAGCTGCCATGAAGAAGATTTCCCACTGTATATACACACACGTATTTCCTCTAATGTTATTTATTGGCAGCAATTGGGCCTAGAGCGTCTATGACTGAACCGTTATTACTGAAATCCAACAAGCGGGGCAGTTTTTTGACTTTTCAGCATTTTCTGGTTTGCACGGTACGCCATCTTTCTTTTTGATATTTTATAACTTCTGAAAAACCAATATACAACTCCATTAATTATAGCCCAGCCCGATTGCTCCCTTTCTGTAAGATTTAGGAAGGAGCGCGATTCCATCTCATTAGATCCTTTATGGCCGTGTTCATGGCTTTAATTAAGCATTAAGTCCCTCCAGGCAACGCTCCATCATCCAGGAACACATTCAGGCCTCCGCCGCTCGTCTGCACTCACATTCCTTGGATGGTGTCCATTCGAAGAGTGTATTTCCATAGATGGTGCCAGAGTCATTTGTTACATAAATAAAAAGTATTCGAGGCAATGAAAAGACGAATCTGTCATAATGCATACGTGTTGTAGAAATGTGACGTGGTCTGGGATGACCCTGCACCAGGCGTTCACTTACAGCGGGAACAGAATCGTTTCTTGTTGGAGAAAGTAAAGGCACCAGCCAAAAAGAAGCCGAAGGGACTGAAGGGGATTCAGACTCCTGCCGCAGAGAACGCAGGTTCCGAAAGAATACTCTGGAGTACGTCCAGATTTAATCTGCTATTATTTAATTATTTATTATTGTATTTATTATTATTACTATTATTATTGTTTATTTATTATTATTATTATTATTGTTTAATTATTTATTATTGTATTTATTATTATTATTGTTTAATTATTTATTTTTTTACTTTTTATTACTATTATTATTATTATTGTTGAATTATTTATTATTGTATTTTATTATTATTATTTAATAATTTAATAATTTATTATTGTATTTTTGATCATTATTATTGTTTAATTATTTATTACTGTTGAATTATTGGCATTATTATTATTATTATTATTATTATTATTATTATTATTATTATTATCTGTTAACAAATAATAATAACAGTAATAATAAAATAATAACAAATAATATTAATAATAAAAATAATAATAACAAAAAGCTACTTCTATTACTACAACTAGTAATAATACTAATACTATTACTACTACTACTACTACTACTACTACTACTACTACTACTAATAATAATAATAATAATACCACAGGAAAGCTCTGAATATATCCAGTTTTAGTCTATTATTATTACTTAATTATTTCTTATTGTATTATTATTATTATTGTCTAATAATAATAACAGTAATATAATAATAATATTAATAATAATAATAATAATAATAGCATTAAACTGGATTTATCACTGAACTTTTACTTGATGTATTATTACTACTACTATTATTATTATTATTATTATTATTGTCATATAAAATAATAACAACAACAACAATAATAATGATAATAACAACAATAATAATAATAATAATAATAATAATAATAATAATAATAATAATAATAATAATAAAAATAATAATATATCAAAGCAAAGCTTGGAATATATCTAGTTTTAGTCTATTATTATTTTTTATGTTATTATTATTAAAAGAGTCATGTGCAATAGCAGTAGGATGGGCCCTAAGAATCAACTCCTGCTGGTGGACCCCAAGAATCAACTCCACTGGGGGGCTCCAAGACTCATCTCCACTGGTGGCCCCAGGAATCATCTCCACTGGTGGCCCCAAGAATCATTTCCACTGGGGGGCTCCAAGAATCATCTCCACTGGTGGCCCCAGGAATCATCTCCACTGGTGGCCCCAAGAATCAACTCCACTGGTGGCCCCAAGAATCAACTCCACTGGTGGTCCATAGAATCAACTCTACTGGTGGACCCAAAGAATCAACTCCACTGGTGGCCCAAGAATCAACTCCACTGGTGGCCCCAAAAAATCACCCCACTGGTGGGCCTCATGAATCACCTCCCCTGGGGGGCCCCAAGTAACAACCCCCCCGGTGGGCCCCAAGAATCACCTCCACTGGTGGGCCCCAAGAATCATCTCCACTGGTGGGCCTCAAGAATAAACTCCACTGGTGGTCCTCATGAATCAACTCCACGGGTTTGGGCCACTAAAAATAGCTCTATGGGGGCCCGCAGAATCAACTCCACTGGTGGGCCCCAGAACAATCCACGGTGGGTCCAGAATTAATCCATGGTGGCCCCAAGAATCATCCCACTGGTGGTCCTCATGAATCAACTCCACTGGTGGGCCTAGTTCAGCCCATTGGTGGCCAAAGAATAAACTCACTAGGGGCCCCAAAGAATCCTCCATGTGGGTCCAGGAATACTCACTGGGGGCCCCCAAAAGAATCATTCCATGGTGGGCCAAAAATTTAAATCCACTGGTGGTCCTCATGAATCAACTCCACTGGGGGGCCCCCAAGAATCAGCTCCACTGGTGGGACCCAAAACTAAACTCCACTGGTGGCCCCCAGGAATCAACTCCACTGGGGCTCCAAGAATAAATCCCTGGGGGCTCCAAGAATCAACCCCACTGGTGGGCCCCAAAAATCAACTCCCTGTGGCCCAAAAATCCTCCATGGTGGGCCCCAAGAATCATCTCCACTGGTGGCCCCAAAAATCAACTCCACTGGTGGAGCCCAGGAATCAACTCCACTGGTGGAGCCCAGGACTCAACTCCACTGGTGGGCCCCAAGCATCAACACCACTAGTGGGCCCCAAGAATCAACTCCACTAGTGGGCCCAAAGAATTAACTCCACTGGTGGGCCCCAAGAATTAACTCCACTGGTGGGTCCCAAGAATCATCTCCACTCGTGGCCCCAAGAATCAACTCCATGAGAAATGTAAATCTGTGAAATAGCCACCTGAGGAACTAGACACAACAGGAACAGGTGAGGGTTTCAAGAAGGCTTAGATAACTAAGTGAAACTAAAATATATTAATTCCTATGTAACTGTATAAAATTCTAGATCCAGTCTTATGGCAAATTTGGGAGCAGAAATTAAATATTAGGGCAGATTGATTCTTGCCTTATGGGTTCCAAGTCTTCATCAGTAGGAGGGAAACTAAGCTAAAAAATCCCCTCTCTCCTGCCGTTCATCCACATCTTCCCCCACCCTTAGTTAAACTTGATGTTTTCAACCATACTATGTAACTGTGTAACTGGTGGGCCCTCAAAATCAACTCCACTGGTGGGATCCATCTATCTATCTATCTATCTATCTATCTATCTATCTATCTATCTATGTATCTATCTATCTATCTATCTCATATCTATCTATCTATCTATCTATCTATCTATCAATCTATCTATCTATCTATCTATCTATCTATCCCATATCTATCTATCTCCTATCTATCTATCTATCTATCTATCTATCCATCTATCTATCTATCTATCTATCTATCCCATATCTATCAATCTATCTACCTATCTATCTATCTATCTATCCCATATCCATCAATCTATCTATCTATCTATCTATCTATCCATCTCATATCTATCTATCTCATATCTATCTATCTATCTCTCTCTCATATCTATCTATCTATCTATCTATCTATCTATCTATCTAATATCTATCCATCTATCCCATATCTATCTATCTCTCTCATATCTATCTATCTATCTATCTATTTATCTCATATCTTTCTATCTATCTATCCCATATCTATCTATCAATCAATATATATATATCTATCTATCCCATATCTATCAATCTATCTATCTATCTATCTATCTATCTATCTATCTATCTATATATCTATCTATCTATCCATCTCATATCTATCAATCTCATATCTATCTATCTATCTATCTATCTATCTATTTATCCCATATCTATCTATCTCTCTATCTATCTATCTATCTATCTATCTATCTCTCTCATATCTATCTATCTCTCACATCTATCTATCTCTCATATCTATCTCTCATATCTATCTCTCATATCTATCTATCTATCTATCTATCTATCTATCTATCTATCTATCTATCTATCTATCTATCTATCTATCTATCTATCTATCTATCTATATGTCTTCATCCCTCCACCCATCCAGTCATCCCTTCCTCCATCCATTCATCCACTCACCTATCCATCCATTCTTTTATCCCTCCATTCCTCGATCCATTCATCTAGCCCTTCATCACTCCATCCATCCATCCATCCATCCATCCACTTTCTTACCATTTCATTCTTATGAATTATATAAAATACAAAAAGTTTATAATAAACCTAAAGTTCTTATTCTATTCTGCAGAGAATCTCTTAGTGTTACTGTTTGATTTGGTTGGAATATAGATAATATAGATAAGATACATAGGTATGAAGAAAGCCAAGGTATATACTCCCAGTGACTCGCACTCCTGGGAGATGATAGGATTATTCAGTCCACATAATTATAACTTCTCCCTGACAGGGGTCCAGATACCAAACCATTTTAAAGAGATTACGGGGGATAGAAGGAAGCAGCGCGCCGCCCTCTCCTGCCTGAGCGCTCGCCGGACGCCACCTGTTCAGGACGCACTAAGGGAAATGGATCTTTATTGTCTTATAAAATTACAAATCCGGAGCCGGAATCGCGTCGTCGTCGCCTTTTGATCTCGAGTGAGAATTTCTGATTTTGTAAATACATAAAACAGATAAGAAAGGAAATGATGATGAGAAGATCTGAACTTTCCTGAGATTGCACTTAGATTATCCAAAGGGATTTCTGCGAAAGATCGTAACCTCGAACCAATGGACAAGCAGGAAACCTCCGACTGTGCAGCATTTAAGAAATGAGAAATTTCCATTATTGTATTATTTATCAGCAGATCTAAGCATTTATATAATCCTTTAAGGGGAAATGAAATGGTCCAGAAAATATATTGCATCAAATGGACAAAAAATAGCGCATCACAATCCTGCAGCAAGAACACCGCACAGGGGATTGTGAGGCAATGTAGTAACGGGCTAAATAGTTATATAAAGTGAAAAAAATAGCGCCAAAATTCAAGATACAATGCCCACAGGATACAATGTTCCAGCAGGCAATGTCCTCAGGATAAAATGTTTCCAGCAGGTAATGCCCTTAGGAAACAATGTTTCCAGCAGAGAATGTCCTCAGGATACAATGTTTCCAGCAGGCAGTGTCCTCAGGATACAATGTTTCCAGCAGACAATGTCCCGGGATACAATGTTTCCAGCAGGCAATGTTCTCAGGATACAATGTTTCCAGCAGACAATGTCCTCAGGATACAATGTTTCCAGCAGGCAGTGTCCTCAGGATACAATGTTTCCAGCAGAAAATGTCCTCAGGTTATAAAGTTTCCAGCAGACAATGTCCTCAGGATGCAATGGGCAAAATGTCCGAAAATTAGCGCCGTCAAGGCAGATTTTAGTCGTATTTAATCAGTGTAAAGCGCCCCTGTGCTATTCCCCATGTATTAGTGAGGTGCAGGGCCGCTATACAGGGGGTACAGCCGGTACTCCTGTATGTGGCCCGGTGGAATAAGGGGGCCCGCTGCAAGCAGGTTTCTTTATTCCTCATGGCAGAGCGGGGCGCGGTGGCGCAGCTGCCGAACCAGGCTCAGGTTGGTCCACAATGTGGGCCCGGAGCTGCTGTTGGCCCCGGAGGCAGTGCCGCCGCTCCCCGGGGCCCGGCCATGCATCCAGTCTCTGAACGCCCGGGCTCTGTGTCCCGAGCACTCAGAGACCGGCCCGGGAGTTTGGGACTAATGTCCTCCACTCCCGGGGCTGCACGGTATCAGCAGAGCACAGCGCTGCTAGCGCTGCACTCCGCTGATCTCCCTGGCAGGCTGAAGGCGCTAGGCCTTATGCCTGCCAGGCGCCGGCCCCTACTAGTGATGTAGGCGCGCGGTGACATCACATCACCGCGTCGCCTATGCAGGACCGCAGTAGCCGGCGGGAAGCGCCCGGGAACGGCAGGAGCGGGAGCGAGGCTCAGGTAAGTGGTTTTTTTTGTTTTTTATATATAAATATAAGAAATGGGGCCCTGACTCTGCCTAACGGGGGTCCTGACTCTGCCTAAAGGGGGCCCTGACTGTGCCTAACACTAAAGGGGGCCCTGACTCTGCCTAAATCTAAAGGAGGTCCTGACTCTGCCTAATCCTAAAGGGGGCCCTGACTATATCTAACCCTAAAGGGGCCCCTGGCGCTGCCTAACTCTAAAGGGGGCCCTGACTCTGCCTAACCCTAAAGGGGGCCCTGACTCTGCCTAATCCTAAAGAGGACCCTGACTATTTCTAACCCTAAAGGGGCCCCTGGCGGTGCCTAACTCTTAAGGGTGCCCTTTCTGCGCCTAAATCCAAAGGGGGCCCCTGTGGCTGCCTAACTCTAAAGGGGCCCCTGGCATTTCCTAACTCTAAAGGGGGCCCTGACTCTGCCTAAATCAAGATAAGTGGTGTAAGCGAGTATTCTGAGCGTGCGAGTGTGTCTGTTTTGTCTAAAGTGTGTCTTTTTGCTTAAAGGGGTTTTGCCACGATGTAATGTTGACGTGGGATCCTCCAAAATGGGGTTTTAATCACTTTTCTAAATATATGTGATTACAAAAATTGCAGTCTGAGAGAGCTACAGCCTTCCTTACCTGCCCTTGGTTACTTCAAAGCTTCTATTAGATACGACCTGACAAGAGTTGCTGTCTGCTGGACGGGCTTGCGCAGAGAGAGCTTCTTATCTGATGAGACTGAGCTGCAGAAGTTTTCAGGGCACCGGGTAGCAATATGTTTTCTTTTGTATACAGAATAAACTAGTTGTAGTGTGATTAGATCCCTGCTTTGTCTGATGACAGGGAACATGAAGGAGCTATCAAGCTGCTGTGGAGAAAAGGTGTTGTCTTTTCTATACAGAATCCACAAGTTGTAGTTTGATTATTTCAGTGAACATGTCACACGATCCCTTATGCAGCTTTGTGCTCTGGCTGTGTGCGTCTCTCTCTCTTTCAGCTCCATGGTTTGTTTACATTAGCTTCTTAGCAAATAAGGCTCCTCCTGACAGTGCAGTCTGAGGCTGTCTTGCTGTACTGAGAATCCACTCTTGTACTGTTTATTATTTCACTTAAGTTTTGTGACGCTCCCTTGGATTCCTCACTCCGCACAGGCCCCCACCCTCTCTCCCCTGCAGCTTCATGACTCAGCGTGATTTGTTTACATCCTGCTCTCATGCTGACAGGAGTTACGTACCTGGCCTCTTGGCAAATCCCCTTTAAGTGTGGGACTTAATATTGGGGGACTTTAGATTTGGGGCTTTTAGAAAGGGCAGTTTTATACAGATTTTTCATATTTGTATCTGTATTTCTTCTTTTTTTTTTTTGGTAAAATCCCCATGAGTTACATGTTTGACAATCTGCCCAGTCCCCAAAACCCTGTGCAATGTAGCCACCTTGAGCAACAGTTCGGGGGGGCTACTGCGTAAAAGGGGTTGTGCACACTCCCCAATTTAAAGCCGGACCTACAAAAAGAGCAAGTGGCGACACGAAAAACCTTGCCAACTTGGAAGCGAGTTTCCGATACGGCCTCACTGGGCAGGGGAGAGGGGCTGGGAGGGGGGTACATGGAGGTGCGGGAACAGGGGCATTTGAGGGAAACATAAGAAAAAGGGGTTAGGGAAGAGTGTCGGGAGGCTATCCAAAAGGGGTAACCCCCCAAAAAATTTTAAAGAAATTGGCGATGGGGGGGAGTCGGTCAAAATACTTGCGCACAAGACACTACCCCCCTTCTGTTTTAAAAAGGGGGGGAGAAAAAGGGGGTTTGCAGGTAGGCTTGACAGGTGCGGGTTTTTGGGGACTCAATTATTAGGGGCACAGTCAGGGCAATCTGCCACAAAGACCGGGATCGTCGAACAGTTGTTTTTCCCTGGGGCCCGGTTCGAAATATCGCGGATCGGGTTGAAAATTTGCTGGGTGGGGCTGGTAAAGATCAGCGTCGGGGTCCACTTGGACAAACAAAGTTTAGAGGTAATGGAGGCCCTTAAAAATGATTTCAGGGATTTTGGGCCCAAAAAGGGCTAAAGGGCAAGATCTCCAAGGAAATATTTTCGAAATTTCTTTTCCAGGGGCCCACCAGAGAGGCAGCGGGAGATTAAAGGGGTGAATAAGGGGTCAAAAATTGGGTGAGGAAAAAGAGGGATTTGGGTTTTTGGGGAACTGGGCTGACTTCGCCTGGCTACAGCTCTATGCGGGGTGGGCTGACCTAAATGGGGGGGGGTGCAGCTGTCTGGGGGGCAAAAGGGCCCGGAAAGTTGGAAAATATTTAAACTAGGGACTAGGGGGGGGGGGGGAGTAACTACCTATCATGCAAGATAGTGAAGATAAGAGCTGGGAATTAGTAATAAATCGGGGGGTTGAATAGTTAAAAAGAATAGGGAGAAGGGGAAAAAAAACTGGAAAATCTCTAAATTCATGTGACCAATCCCCGGATCTGACCAACAAAAAAAAAGAACAGAATATTAATTCAAAAAAAAAATATCATATGAGGTAACTAGACATGGCTGGACGAGAGCTACACTGGGGGAAAAACTTCCCGATTACAGTCTATTTAGAAAGGACGTAAAGCCCGGAAAAAGGGGGGGGTGTCTGCCTCTATTAAAATCCTGTCTGAACCAACACTGCGGGAAGATATAGGTACGGGAGTAAACGGGTGGAAAAATTTAGGGGTAAATAACAGGGGGGTAGTAACAGAATAAAATTTTCTAATGGTTTTCTCTTGGGGCCCCAAATTTTTTAACAGAACCCATAGAAGATAGGCTCCCAGGCAAATAGATGAAGCATATAATCAGAATGAGGTTGTTCTTCGGGGCGACTTTAACTACCCAGACAAAAATTTGGGAATCTGAAACCTGTAGCTCTCACAAAGGGAAAAAGGTTTTTGTCTATAACTAAAGATAATTACCTATCCCAAATGGTGCGGGAACGACTAGGGGAAAGGCCCTTCTAGACTTAATATTGACAAATAGACCTACAGAGAAAAAAGGGTTCAGTTTGGGGGGGGCACCAGGAAAAATAGTGACCAAAAATATAAAAATTTCCTTTTAAAACCTTCAATAGAGATTTTTGTCATGGAGCCCCCAAAAACATATTTTTGAGGAAGGCGAATTTTACCCTGCTTAGAGAGGCACTAAACTGTATTGACGGGACAAGGTGTTTAAAAAACAGAACAAAAAATAAAGGGGAGATTTTTAAAAAAATCTTGGGCCCACTGGAAGGTACATACCTTATGATAATAAAATAATTGGGGAAACGGGAAAAAAACCTAAAGTGGATAAACAGGGATGTAAAGAGGCAATAAAAAAAAAAAAGAAACTTTCACACAAAACAGGAGGGCAGTGAAGGGGTAAAAGAATGGAAAAAAAAGTGTGTAAAATAAAATAAAGGGCAGCAAGTGGAGACGGAAAGACATATTCATAGAAAGAAAACTCCCCCCCAAAATTTTTTTTAAATTTAAATATAAAAAATTTAAAAAAAAATTTGGGGCCGTTTAAAAATAAGAGGGAGAGATGTGACGGAGATGAGAAAAAAGCAAACCTATTAAAAAATTTTCTTCCCCACTGTATTACCGAGGAAATGACTTAAAGTTGAAAGAGGGATGGGGTAAACCCCAAACTTAAATTTTCTTGCTAACCCGGGAAAGAAGGCAACTCCGCCAGGAAGTTTAAAAATAGAAAAAACCCCGGGCCCTGAGGGTATACACCCTTGTCCCAAAGGGGGTTTAATTGATGTGTTAGATTTTCTTAATATTTAGGGACTGTCAATAAGGGGGATGCCCCAAAAGGGTTTGGCGCATAAAAATTGGTGCCAAAAATTTCAAAAAGGGGGTAAAAAAGTGATCCGGGAAACATGGCCGGTAAGCTTAACCCTGTTTAGGTAAAATGTTTAAAGGGGTTTTTCTCAGAGATGCTACCGGATATATCCTGAAAATAAATGTAAACGCCCTCCAGCATGGGGTTTTTGAAGGACGCCCCGTCAGACTAATTCTTCAGCTTCTAGAGGAGGGGTTTGTTCCAACTGGACGGGGGGGAGGAGGGATGTCAATATCTAATTTTTTTTAAAGCATTTGATACGGGCCACATAAAAGGTTGGAAGTAAAAAAGAGAAATACTTGGACGGGGGAAAATGTGGCAAGTGGGGTAACAAAAAGCTCAGATAGAAACAAAGGGTGGTAATTAACGGGGGCATACCAACTGGATTGCTGTTACTATGGGGGCCCCAAGGATCAGTATTGGGCCCTACCTCTTTAACATTTTCATTAATGATCTTACACGGTTGCACAGAGAATATGATCGTTTCAGATATACAAGCTCTGTAAAGGAATCCACCAAGGGATAATGTTTTTCAAAGGGGTCTGGAAAATTGGGGGGCCGGAGAAAAAGGGAATAAGTTTTTAAAACAGATAAAAACAAGGTTATGCACATGGGAGGAAAAAAACCTTCGACTACATTTAAATGGAAAAACAATGGGGAAAAGTGACATGAAAGGGGCTTGGGAATCCTGGGGACAAAATTTTTTTTAGAGCCGTGTCAGACAGCACTGCAAAGGAAAAGGGCATGGGGTCAATAAAAGGGGGGGAAAACATGTTTAAACATTATTCTCCCATTTTACAAGTCACGGTTAACCCCACATGGAAATTGCATTTTTGGGGAACCCGTGCATAGGAAAGACATTGTAGAATTAACAGGGACAAAGGCGGGCAACAAAAAAATTTAAAGCCTGGGTGGACTACAACCCCCCGAAAGATTTCAAGATTGGGGTTATAAGTTTTTAAGAAAAACGGCTTTGGGGGGACATAATAAATATTTTTAAAAATATAAGAGCCAATATAGAATCTCGCTAAAGATTTAAATTTTTAACCCAGGGCTGTATCAAAAACAAAGGGGCATCCCTATACTTAGGAAAGAAAATTTCTACATAAAAAGAAAGGGTTCTTTTCTGTAGACAGTGAGACTGGGAACTCTCTGCAGAGGCTTGTCATGGGTTTAATTCCTAACAGAGTTCAAGAAGGGGTTGGATCATTACAGATTTAAATAAAATAAAAAGTTTAAAGGACCGGATTTTGGAGAAAGGGGCTGGAAAATTTCTAAGATGTAAAATAAACAAGTTTTAGTGACCAATTCTGGGAAGGGGCTGGTAAATTCAGATTAAAATAAAAAAAGTTAAAAGTGACCAGATTTCTGGAAGGGTCGGATACATTTCTAGATGAAATAACAATTATAGTGACCAGGATTCTGGAGAAGGGTCTGGGTACATTTCTAGATGTAATAAATAACAAAATATAGTGACCCGGATTTTGGAGAAGGGTCCGGATACATTTTTAAGTAAATAAAAATTATGTGCTAGGGGGTTTGGAGAAGGTTAATTTATCCAGGGATTTATTCCAATTGCCCGAAATTTGGGGCGGGAAGGAATTTTTTCCCCAACAGAGGCAATTGGGTCCTACCTCATGGGGGTTTTTGGGTTTTCCCCGGAACAACACTTTAAAACTTAGCAAAACCCTTTTTTAAATGGGGTGACAGGAGGGCGTAGTCCTTTTTCGGCCGACAAAAATAGTAAACTATGTACTTTGAAAAAAAGGGGGTTGACTCCCTAAAAATAAAGGGGGCCCCGATCTGCTTAACGCTAAAGGGGGGCCCCGACTCTGCCTAACGTTTAAAAGGGGGCCCCGACTCACTTTAAAAATTTAAAAAAAGGGCCCCGACTCTACTTTAAAAATAAAGAGGGGGCCGACCACCTAAACATAAAAGACCCTGACTACCTAAAAATAAAGGGGGGGCCCGACTATGCCAACCCAAAGGGGGCCCTGACTCTGCCTAAAAATAAAGAGGGCCCTGACTCTACTTAAAAATAAAGAGGGGGCCCTGACTCTTTCTAAACATAAAGAGGGGCCCCGACTCTACTTAAAATAAAGAGGGCCCTGACTCTACTTAAACATTAAAGGGCCCGACTCTACCTAAACTAAAGGGGCCCCGACCTATTTAAAAATAAAAGGGCCCCGACTCTAAAACATAAAAAGGCCCTATCTACCCAAAAATAAAGAGGGGGCCCTGACTTCATTTAACAAAAGAGGGCCCTGACTCTGTCAAAAAAAAAAGAGGGGCCCTGACTCACCAAACATTAAGAGGGGCCCCGACTCACTTAAAAATAAAGGGGGCCCTACTTATTAAACATAAAGGGGGCCCCGATCTACTTTAAAAAAAAAGAGGGGGGCCCCACTCTACTTAAAAAAAAAAAGGGCCCTGACCTTTCAAATAAAGAGGGCCCCAACTACCCACAAAAAAAAAGGGGGGTTACCTGCACACTAGCTAAAGGGGGCCCGATTCCCACACTGCAAAAAAAGGCTCCTAACAACCGTATACTATCTAAAGGGGGGCCCGCCCTTTTTACTTGGGGGCTATTTTTACCCCCCCCTGCTAGGGACCACCAATCTACCGGGGGCCCCCCCTAGCAACTTTATCCCTAGTTTTGCCAATTTTTGAAAAAAAAAAAACAGGGATTCAGTGGGGGGCACGCTTGCGGCAGCGGCAAAAAAAAAATTTTAGACAAAAGCCCATCTTCCGGGATGCCCCAAACCCCTTAAAAAGCCACACCCCACCCACCAATGCCCTAACGGGTTTGGAAGAAAGCCAGGGAATTTCCCTTAAAGCCAGGGGTCCCCCCATAACCAGGGTGCCCCTTAAAGGCAGGTAGCCCCCTTGAGCCAAGTAGATGCCCCCTCTTACCAGGGTACAGCCAAATTTGTAGCCAGGTAGATCCCCCCTTTGTTAGCCAGGAAGGTGCCCCCCTTTGTTGCCAGGAAAGGTGCCTCATTGTTAGCCAGGTAGTGCCCCTTTATTAGCCAGGTAGTGCCCCCATTGTTTGCCAGGTAGTGCCCCCATTGTTTGCCAGGTAGTGCCCCCATTGTTAGCCAGGTATTGCCCCCGTTGTTGCCTGGTAGTCCCCCCATTGTTAGCCAGGTAGTGCCTCCTCTGTTGCCAGGTAGTGCCCCCATTGTTAGCCAGGTAGTGCCCCATTGTTGCCAGGTAGTGCCCCCCTGTTGCAGGGTAGTGCCCCCATTGTTGCCAGGTAGTGCCCCCTCTGTTGCCAGGTATGCCCCCATTGTAGCCAGGTAGTGCCCCCATTTTTGCCAGGTAGTGCCCCCTCTGTTGCCAGATAGTGCCCCCATTTTTTGCCAGTAGTGCCCCCTCTGTTGCCAGGTAGTGCCCCCAAAGTTTTGCCAGGTATATGCCCCCCTGTGTTGCCAGGTAGTGCCCCCAATTGTAGCCAGGTAGTGCCCCCATTGTTGCCAGGTAGATGCCCCCATTGTTGCCAGGTAGTGCCCCCTGTGTTGTCAGGTAGATGCCCCCATTGTGAGCCAGATAGATGCCCCCATTGTTGCCAGGTAGTGCCCCCATTGTTTGCCAGGTAGTGCCCCCATTGTTTGCCAGGTAGTGCCCCCATTGTTAGCCAGGTAGTGCCCCCGTTGTTGCCTGGTAGTCCCCCCATTGTTTTCCAGGTAGTGCCTCCTCTGTTGCCAGGTAGTGCCCCCATTGTTGCCAGGCAGTGTCCCCATTGTTAGCCAGGTAGTGCCCCCATTGTTGCCAGGTAGTGCCCCCTCTGTTGCCAGGAATTGCCCCCATTGTTGCCAGGTAGTGCCCCCTCTGTAGCCAGGTAGGAGCCCCCCTTATTTAGCCAGGTAGTGCCCCCATTGTTGCAGGTAGTGCCCCCTCTGTTGCCAGGTAGTGCCCCCATTGTTTGCCAGGTAGTGCCCCCTCTGTTGCCAGGTAGTGCCCCCAATGTTGCCAGGTAGAT
Organism: Phyllomedusa bahiana; assembly: GCA_025379985.1. NCBI lineage: Eukaryota > Metazoa > Chordata > Amphibia > Anura > Hylidae > Phyllomedusa > Phyllomedusa bahiana. The sequence goes on along the minus strand of JAODAL010029188.1, from coordinate 7,565 downwards.
GCCCCCCTTTGCTCCCAGGTAGACCCCCCATTGTAGCCAGGTAGTGCCCCATTTTTTGCCAGTAGATGCCCCCTTTGTTGCCAGGTAGTGCCCCCTCTGTTGTCAGGTAGATGCCCCCATTGTGAGCCAGATAGATGCCCCCATTGTTGCCAGGTAGTGCCCCCATTGTAGCCCGGTAGTGCCCCCCTTGGTAGCCAGGTAGTGCCCCCTCATTGTAGCCAGGTAGTGCCCCCTAAAGCTAATAAAAATAAAATAATAAAATCCACTCACCTCACCCAGGCTCCTGCAGCGCTGCCAGCTCCGGCCGATCTCCTCAGCGACACAGGGGAAGTGAGTGCAGACGCGCGTCACTTCCCCTGCGCCGCTGACCTGTATGTACGGCGCACACCGGCGCCGGACATACAGGGGGAGGAGGGAGGAGGGAGCGATCCCTCCTGCCTCCTCCCCGCACACCGGCGCTGTACATACAGGGGGAGGAGGGAGCGATCCCTCCTGCCTCCTCCCTGCACAGCGAGACTCCGGGCGGGTGAAGCTTCACCCGCCTGTAGGAGCGGCCCGGCGACGCCAGAGTAGCGCACTAGCGCTACTCTGTCGCCGCGGCCATTTAAAGACCCCCCGCTGCCTGCTGGCGGCGGGAGGAATGCCAACTCCCCCGGGAGGGCGGGGACCCAAAATAGCGGGACCCCGCCGCCAAAAACGGGAGAGTTGGCATGTATTTACTTATCCCGTGGTCTACCTAAAAACCCTAATTTTGGGCCTGATTTGGGAAGTGGATATAGGTAAAGAGATGGGAAAATTGAGATTTTTTTTTTTTTTTTTGGGGGGTGTTTTAAAATTTTTCCCAAGATATTTGTGTGTAATTTCTGCAGGGATGAGTTTAGGCCGGGACAAGTTATCATGATGGTGTGGAACGGATGCAGAAGAAAAGGGAATAAGAACGACTCAGAAGAGAAGAGAACGACTCATCAGTCAAGACGTCTCCGGTGAGCTCCCTGATTTCAGGGGTTATTTTACTTACTTTACTGGATCAATGCTGTATTCACTGTAATGGTGAATTTGACCTGAGCTGGTTCTGACCTCGTATGTGGTCTCCTAATGGCCATGGTTTGTAGGTAATATCTGAGCTGGGGTCTGACCTCTATGTGGTCTCTATATGGTGGTATTGTAGTTTATACCTGAGGCTGGAGTCGGACCTCTATGTGGTCTCCATAACGGTGGTTGTTGTAGTTATACCTGAAGCTGGTGTTCTGACCACTGAGTGTCCTATATGGCGGTGTTGTAGTTTATACCTGAGCTGATGTCTGAACCTCTATGTGGTTTTATAGTGCGGTGTTTGTAGGTTATACCTGAGCTTGGAGGTCTGACCTCTATGTTTGTCTCTATATGGGCAGTGTTGTAGGATATACCTGAGCTGGTTGTCCTGACCTTTATATGGCTCTATATTGGCGGATGTTGTAAGGTTATACCTGAGCTTGGTGTCTGACTCTATGTGGGCTCTATATGGCGGTGGGTTGTAGGTTATACCTGAAGCTGGTGTCCTGACCTCTATGTGACATAATCTCCAAAAAATTGGGAATCACGCAATAGAACAAAGAGTGACATTTGATTCATAATAATTTACTATTTTGCCATAGCAAACTAAACTCTATCGTTTCTCTATCTATTAAACACTAAAAACTAAAACTTTTATTATACTAACTCTTAACCTCTATACACACAATTTAAAAACCTTATCTCTATCCACTCAATTTAAAAACTCCTTTTTGCTTCTGAAAGAGGAATAACTCCCTTTCTATCATCAGTCTGTGGAACCCCACCTATTAACGAAGCCTTGATATCTAATAGCAAAGTACTAGCTTCAGTAAGATCCAAAGCCAAACTACTTGGGCAGTCGTTCCCTAATCTCATAGACACAGAACAAATAAGGCCCCCTTGTGACACCGTCTGCAGTCAGGTGACACATGTAGACAGAGTGAGAAGATCACAATATAAAACGTCATCCTGGAACTACCACTCCCCGCCGACATTATTTCCCAGTCGCAGCTACCAGGGCATAAACAAGCTTAGAGGTCCGATCACATGGGTCTGAAGCACACTTCCTTTTATATCATGTTAGGTTATAAAACAAAACCCCTTCAGATGACACCAATTAGCCATCAGAGAATCTCACAATAAGCCCACTCCCCCTACCACGCCGCGCACAACTCATAACATGTCCTGCTAATGCTGCCACATGCTCTCTGAGCCAACAACTTCAGTCAAATTCCGCCATCTCCATAACGGGCCTGCGCCCCATCTTACCCGTACTGCCCGTGCCAATGCACTGCACCAACAAACCCACCTCAGGCCCTGACTGAGATGGCCTTCCGTCTCACTTCTCTCATATAATTGCAACTGCGTGAGCCTCACCTAGAATGAACTAAGGCAGACTAGGTTATCACATTACACAGCACACAGCCATCTTTGTCAATTCCATAAGGCCCCTGCTCTTCAATATCTAATTTTGCAATATTCATTGGGAATATAAACTCCACTGTAACAAAAGACCACTGTCATATTATCTTCCATAAAGCAACTTCTCCTTCTCCATGTATGTAATGATGCATATTCATTCGCAATATAGCTACAGGCCCCATTAAATACAAGTTCCACTGCATTGTTTGTCTCAAGACAATATTCATAAACTACATCTCTTTCACATGTAATCTTCATACTTCATTTTAATAATACTGTATGCATATGCAAACCTATAATCCTCCCTCCCACAGTCTGACCACAACAAGTTCCCCCTTGAAGATTCCCCTCCTACGCTCACAGCTAGCCCTTCACTCCACCATTTCACAATGGGAGCATGTAAGAACTCCCGTATCCTCAATGCCACCGCATTTCCAGCAGCATCCGCCACGCACAAGGACCATCGCCACAAGCAGGAAAACACAAAATCCTCCACATACAAGAGGTACATACATGAATAGTCCCTTGCAAAATCAATATTACATGCACCCTAAATTGTTAAATAAAACCGTGGCCTCACGTGATGAATTATCGTCATTCACATTACAGACCCAAGGGACAATGAGGAAACAAAAAAAAAAAAAAAACGTAGAGGCTAAAGGGGGAGAGAGCGAGGGGAGGGGAAGGGGCGCGTGGGAGCATATAAGGGAGGGAAAAAAAAACAAACAAAAAAAAAACAACATATATGAACTCTGATGCTTCCATAGTCATATATTCAAATGTGCTATATCCACTGACCGTACTTAATCACATATATCATTTTCTTCAAAAATTATTATATAGGGAATCAGCAAGATCAAATAAATGCCGAAAATGAAAAGCTTCATTTAGGCCTTTAGTTTCAATGTTATTGAGTCTGTGAAAATCCATCTTGCCTCTTCCGCAACAAAACTACATCCAAATCGCCCTTTCTTTCCCCCTATCCTTTTTTCACACATAATACCCCAAAATTTTTAGCAACCTCTATTTCGCCATTATTACTTCCAAAATGTGTCTCGCTAGGGAGTGTCACCTCTAGTCTTTAATATACTTCAGATGTTCGAGATTCGATGGCCGAAACTCCTGTATGGTTTTTTTTCCCACATAGATCTTGGGGGCAAGTTAACACATATCCCTCCTAAACCACCCCTCTGGTTTTACAGTTGATGAATTGTCATACCTCAAATCTTTCTCTTATCAATGGTATAACAAAAACTTTAGTTATTTCCATTGAATGGACAGATATTAACAGTTGCCGCAGGGATATGAGCCTACCACCCGGTGACTGCAACCATGTTTTTTGCATCTCCCTCAAATGACTATGTACAAATTTCATCCCAACGAATTTCTCTTCCTCTTCTATAAGTGACAATAGGGTATTTAGAAATCACCTCAGAGAATACTGATCTGCCTTCCAGAATGTGCCAATGTCCTTCTAAGTATAAGCTCTCATTGTCATTAGCGCTATCATCAAAGTTACCTAACAAACGAATTTAATCGGTTTTTTTCTTTCTCATTTACTGATTAATAATGTCCCTGTCCACAGGTCCAAAGCCCTATTAAACGCCTTCCTCAAACATTTTTTAGGATAACCCCATGCCTAAAACGTGCTATTAAACTTTATAAACATTACTTTCATTGAAATCCTCTAATGTAGAACAATTTCTATGAGCCTAAGAAATTGGCTATGGGAATCCCCTTTTATTGTGAAGTGGATGCCAACAAGTAGAAATGTAACAAACTATGGTAGCCGTCTTTTTCGAAATATCTTATCTGATCTGCTTATTTACTCCAACATAATTTTACAAGATCCAAAAAAAAATTTTTCACCCGATGAATTTAAAATGTGACTGTCATCCCAATTTCATTATCATTAAGTCTAGATACAAAATCCATGAATAATTTTTCACTAACCAACCCAAAAAATCAGAATACATCAAAAATCGCCCCCAAAAAAAATCACGATCTGTGAATATTTCAAGTGTTTCAGAAAAAACAAAAGCATCCTCCCACAACCTAAAAATAAATTAGCAAACTTTGGTGCACAGACAGTTCCCATGGCGGCGCCTTTTTATCTTGATAAAAGGTGCCATCAAACAAAAAATAGTTATGTGTCAAAACAAAATCCAATAGCTTAAACAAAAATCAAAGGTGTTCCGTAAATTGATGTACCTCTTGTGTTCAAAAAAATACTTGATTGGCTTTCAGGCCCAGGTCATGTCCTGATGTTACTGTAAAGGGCTTCTTCTAACTTCTAAACTTGCAAGAAGTGTACTCTCACTCACCCACAAGATCGTTAATTCTCATCACAGTGTCCCTACGTACTTTAAGATAAAGGAAGGCCATTGACAAAGGGCATCAGTATACGATCAACTACGTGCTGGGTTCCTTGTGTTAAATTGCTTCTTTACCTGAGACTATCGTTCTTCCTGGTATTGGCATCAACCACTTTAAGGCACTTTTGTATGCATAAAAGGTAGCAATAGTAAGATTTCACTTTTATCATAAATTTTTCTTCTCCTCCTCAGTAATTAATTTTTTAGTCATTCCCAAATCCAAAATCCTTACAATACCTTCAGATAACTCCTTGGTTGGTCATTTGGAAGCCTCTCATATGTTTCTGAATCACCAAGTATCTCTCAGCCATCGCTACTATATTCACTTTTATTTAAGATGACATATTACCCACCTTGTCACTACAGGGTTTGATTACTATCTCCCTGTTAGATTGTAGTTTCTGCAATATAGCTACATAATTCCTCCCAATTTATATTTAAAGAAGATGGTTGTCGTCTGAGTGCTCAGTTTCCTTTATGTCTTAAGCGTTACATTTCCCACAAACGAATCCAATAAATTTATATGTGATATCGGAGGTGTATTCCTAGATTTTGGCTTCAAATTTGTAAAGTATATCTAGAATTATGGGGTCTCCTTCACCTTCAAACCTGCAATTGTTCAAGATCACCCAATGTTTTCTCCTCTAGTTTCCTAAAGGTTTGACTGAAGCTTGTTGGCTCATGAGAGCATGGTGGCAGCTTTAGCAGGGTGTGCGCGCGCGGAAGGGGGAGTGGGCTTTATGTGGATTCTCTGATGCTAATTGTGACACCTGTATGGGGTGTTAACCTTAACATGATATAAAAGGAATTGAGCTCAGACCACATGTGATCGACCCTAAGCCTTGATAACAGCCATGTAGCTGGCGAAAACATGTCGGCGAGGTCAGATATGACGTTTTAAAATTGTGTCCTCCTCACCTCTGTCCTACCAAGTGTCAATCTGCTGCAGACGGTGTCACAAGGGGCCTTATTTGTTTTGTGTCAATGAGATTAGGTACGACTGCCCAAGTAGTTGGCTTGCGAGCCCTTACTGGAAAGCCAAGTACACTTTGCTAAAGAATAAGCTCTCCTGTTAATAGTGGGGTTTTTTTCCACCAGACTTGCGATAGAAAGGGAGTTATCCCTCTTTCAGAAGCAAAAAGTGTAAATGATGAGGATAAAGATCAGGTTTAAATAGTGTGTATAGAGGTTAAGAGTTAGATATAATAAAAGTTACGTTTTAGTGTTTAATAAAATAGAGAACTGATAGATTTTTTAAATTTGCCTATGGCAAAAAAAGTAAATATTTGTGACCTTTATGTGTCTTATATGGTGTTTGTAGGTTATATGAGCTGGTGTCTGCCTCTATGGGGTTTATATTGCGGTTTGTAGGTTTCCCTGAGCTGGGTTGATTTATGTGGTCTCAAATGGTGGTTTTGTAGGTTTACCGGAGTGGTGTCTGACCTCATGTGGTCTCAATATGGCAGTGTTGTAGGTTATAACCTGAGGGTGTCTGACCTCTTTTGGTCTCTATATGGAGGTTGTAGGTTATACCTAGTGTGTCTGCCTTATGTGGTCTCTTAGGGCAGTGTTTAGGTTATACCTGGCTTGTCTGATCTTATTGGTCTCTATTGGTGGTGTTTGGTTATACCTGGTGGGTTGACCCTATGTGGCCCTGTATGGGGGGGTTTGTGGTATACGGCCATGTATAGTGGCAGGTAATGTGTACTATTAAAAAAAGGGGGAAAACCCCTGACTCGTAATGGGGTTTAATTTTTTACTTTCTTGCTGGTTTATTTTAAAGGTGGGAGGGGGGCCCAAGGGAAAAGGGAGGGGGATAGTATGTGGGTGGAGGGGGATTTGTTTTTTGGGGGTAAGGGGGGATATTGTATGGGGGTGGGGGGGGGATATTTTGTGGGGAGGGGATATTGTAGTGGGGGGGGGGAAAATTGATGTGGGGGGGGAAATTGTAGGGGTGGAGGGGGATAGTGTATTGGGTGGGGGGGGGATTGTATTTGGGGGAGGGGGTATTGTATTGGGTGGGGGAGGTTATGTGGGTGGGGGGGGTTTTTGTATGGGGTGGAGGGGGATATTGTATGTGGGTGGAAGGGGGTTATTGAAAGTGGGTGGGGGGGATATTGTATGGGGTGGGGGGGTATTGTTGTGGGTGGGGGGGGAAATGTATGGGGGTGGGGAGGATATTGTATGGGGGGGTGGTAGGGGTTTTGTTGGGGGTGGAGGGTTTGTATGGGGGGGGGGGTATTGTAGGGGGTGGGGGGGGATTTGTATGTGGGGGGGGGGATATTGATGTGGGTGGGGGGTTTTTGTGGGTGGGGGGGATTTTTTTGTGGGTGGGGGGGATTTGTTGGGGAGGGGAGGATTTGTATGGGGAGGGGAGGATTTTGTAGTGGGGGAGGGGGTATTGTTGTGGGTGGGGGAATTTATGTGGGTGGGGGATAGGATGGACTACTTAGCCCTGTGTCTAGATTTTTTGATGAATGGTGAACAGACAGATATGTGACCCTTGGTATGTATATAAAATAATTTTTTTTTTGCATCTGATTATGTGGTAAATGGGGCATTTAACTTAGAGGGCCGTTTTTTTGCGATCGGGTTGCTGGGGGGGTGATCGAGTTGCGGGGGGCTGTTTCGGGGTCCAGGGCTTCAGCTGTAGGGGGCCCTGAAATTTCTTTTGGCCCCCGGGGAGGTGCATGCAGTGTTTGGTGGTCTATACCCCTCTCTAAGTCAGTGCGGTCC
>JAODAL010029187.1:0-52036 GCA_025379985.1 Phyllomedusa bahiana | reverse complement strand
AAAAGGGGGGCTGAGCAGCAGTTATTATGAGAAAAGGGAGGCCCCCACCCCAGTTATATGAAAAAAAAGGGGGGAGCTCGTCAGTTTGTATAGAGGAAGGGATACAGCAGTGGTCTATATGTGAAAGAGGAGAGGAAGGGCAGTGGCTGTATTCAAAAAGAAGGGGCCAGGTATCAGTCTTTTTTGAGAAGGAGTGCATGAGCAGAGTTATATATGAAAGAAAAAGGCCATTAGCAGTGGTAAATGGTGACAGAGGGGGAGGACATCAAGGGGTTTTGGTAAAAGAGGAGGGACCTCAACAGAGTTTTATTGGGAGGGGAGGGGCCCATCATCAATGTTCTGTATGTGACAGAAGAGGGGAACATGAGAAGTAATCTAAATGGGACAGAGGAAGGGGCCATGAGCATTCAATTAAATGTGTAAGCAGAGGTCTATTATGTCTGCTGTTCTCTCTGCTTTATCTCTATTAGTTATGTGCTCCATTTTCTTTCATCTTAATTTTGCATTATGTTTGATTGACATTTTAGAGCTGTGGAACTATATACCCTTTTTCCATAGAGTTATTGTTTTAACATCTAATGGTGTTCACCGTTTACATATAATAATCATCCTGGTGCTAATTAATAATTTATGGGGCACTATTTAGGCACTATTATCATCTTTAGCACAATTTGAGGCATTATCATTGCTGAACTTATTATTTTTGGGACACTATCTAGCATGATTAAATACATAAATAAATAAACAGTACATTAACATCATGCTTTATTTCATTATGCCAAAAAGTCATGGTGTTTTCTTGTTTTGAAAGGTTCTATTGAGCTGTCTCGGATAAGAGTAGCAAGTTACTTAGTTGGTTAATATTTAGTGAATGTTACACTAGAACATTGTAACATCTTTTGCTGGCATGTCTGTGATTACATAAAAGCTAGAATGGGCTGCACAATAGTGGTTAAACATGTTGTCTTTGCAGACTTAAAGGGGTTTTGCCATGAAGTAAAATTATTGTGGGAAGCTTGAAAATAATGCCCCAACATTTTACCCTTCATATTTTTAAAAAAATTGGCACCGTTTTTTTTTTAGCTGTCTTTAGTGATCCCTTTGTTTTACAGCTCTCCCCGGGGATATGACCAGGGCAAAAGAGCTCATCAGTCCGGGTCAGCATGCTCAGAATCACCCCCCCCCTTTCAGGAGCTACTGAGTGCTAAACCCCCCAGGGGCTGTCATCTACTCCTTCCCTGTGCCCCTTTAAAAAACACTCAAAACAGTGCAAATACATAAAAAAGAAACTCAAAGAGGTAGTGCATTTAAAAGAGAAAAAAAAACACGGGTTTGGTTCCTGCAGGGATTTGAACCTAGGACCCTTGTGTCTGAAAGGGAAAAACTTTACTCTGAGTACTCACAAGCTTTACATACACGACCTTTTTTTGGCTACGAGAGGAAAAGCCATGGGGAGTCATCCGCTTTTGGGCACATGATCTGCAATTTAAACAAATCATCTGCCCCCCTTTTGGCAAACGAGGAAGGCTGGGTGCAGGAGGTATGAAATGGATCATGGCAAAACCCTTTAAAAATACAGTATCTCAAAAAGTGGTACACTCTCAATTTTTTTTAAATAAAAAATCTTATTTTTTCATAAAACAACACTGAAGAAATGACCCTTTTATACAATATAACGTAGTTAGTGTACAGCTTGTATAACAGTGTAAATTTGGTGTTTTGAAGAACAGGGACAGAGAGACAGTACGCCCTAGCGCTAAATCCCCCAAAAGCTGTTCCTGCCTACTTGCCGACCCGACCCTAAACGCTTGGTGACAACTGGGCGACAATCCCTACCTAGGTAAGGTGCAAGACAGAATGGACGAGACAAACACAAAATCAGGAGGTCAGATGGAGCAGGTGAAAGCCGTAGCGAGCAACACAGTACTGAATCGTCAGGCAAAATGAAGGTCAGGATAAAAAGCACAAGAAGTAGGAACCAAGTAAGAGAAAAGAAAACAGCACAACAGCTAAAGTTAAAATTGACTATTAAAGGCAAAGACCCAAATGGCCAAAGCTTTATTGGACTGGTCCTCTGACATCTAGCCACACACAACACATGGACTGAGTGTCAAAGGCAGCTGTCAATCACACTCAAATTCTCTGCAGCCCTGCACCAAGCTTGCAGCAGCAGACAGGTCATTTAGGAAACCTGTCAATCATAGTCTTGTTATAACTGACCAAAGACATTGTTAAGACTACATACGGAAAATATAGGGCGATATGCATGAAACTTGGTGCTGATAGGCCAGTTCTAAATAGCTTTAAGGCAGTGTAGAATGGGCCAGAATGTATGACCCTGTTCTTCTGCGTCATACATACAGGCATATTGTAGTGCCAATAAGACAAGTCTTGCGCAGGCAGACCACCTTTAACCTGGTCTGGTTATTCTAACTGTTCTGCGCTTAGGTTTGGCGTCAAAGAATCATAAATGTGTCTAATTCTATGAATGTGATCTGATAGGCCCCCAGAATGCCACTAAACTTTGTTTTTGGCACATTACAAAGGAACTTATCACACCAAAGTTTTGAATGCACTGGTGTAGCAACGTTCATACATGTTGCCCATAGTTTCAGAACAGCATAATGTCCAAAAGCACAGTCTCTGCTGTAATTTATGGTTAGAGGACCACGCTGAGGCCTGACCATGTAGAGCTATAACAGGTGTTCCCCCAAAATAACTCAACTTACATCCATCAATATCTAAACCGCTGACAACAAAAGTGAGTATACCCCTAAGTGGAAATGGACAAATTGTACCTAAAGTGTGAATATTTTGTGTGGCCACCACTATTTTCCATAATAAGTCTCTTGGACATGAAGTTCACTAGAGCTTCACAGATTGCCACTGGAATCCTCTCCCACTCCTCCATGATGACATCACAGAGCTGGTGGATATTAAAGACCTTGTGCTCCTCCACCTTTTATTTGAGGATGCCCCATACATGCTCAATAGGGTTTTAGGTCTAGAGACATGCTAGGCCAGTTTAACACCTTTACCCTCTTTTCTTTAGCAAAGCAGTGGTCATTTTGAATTTGTGTTTGTGATTGTTGTCATGTTGAAATACTGCCCTATAGCCCATTTTCTGAAGGGAGGAGATCATGCTCTGCTTTAGTTTGTCACAGTACATGTTGGCATGTATGGTTCTCTCAATGAATTGTAACTCCCCAAAGCCATCAGCATTCATGCAGACCCAAACGATGACACTCCCACCACCACACTTGACTGTAAACAAGACACACTTGTCTTTGTACTCCTCACCTGGTTGCCCCCACACACGCTTGACACAACTTAAACCAAATAAGTTTATCTTGGTCTCATCAGACCACAGGACATGGTTACAACAATCCATGTCCTTAGTTTTCTTGTCTTCAGCAAACTGTTTACGGGCTTTCTTGTGCATCCTCTTTAGAAGAGGATTCCTTATGGGATGACAGACATGCAGACCAATTGATGCAATGTGCGTCGTATAGTCTCAGCACTGACAGGCTGACCCCCCACCTATTTAACCTCTGCAACAATGCTGGCAGCACTCATGTGTCTACTTTGAAAAGACAATCACTAGATAAAACGCTGAGCTCGTTCACTCAACTTCTTTGGTCCACCATGGCGAGGCCTGTTCTGATTGAAACCTGTTAAACAGCTGTTTGGTCTTGGTCACCGTGCTGCATTTCAGTTTCAGGCTGGTGGCAATCATCTTATAGCCTACTCCATCTTTATATAGTGCAACAGCTCTTTTTTTCAGACAGTTCTTTGCCATGAGGTGCCATATTGAACTTCCAATGATCAGTATCAGAGAGTGTGAAAGCGATAATACCAAATTTAACACACCTGGTCCTCATTCACACCTGAGACCTTGTAACATTAACCAGTCAAGTGACAACGGAAGGAAAATGACAAATTGGGCACAATTTATATATTTTCACTTAGAGGTGTAGCCAATTTTGTTGCCAGCAGTTGAAATATTGATGGCTATGTGTTGAGTTATTTTGAGGGCATGTAAAATTTATACTGTTTTACAAGCTGTACATTGACTTCTTTACATTCGATCAAAGTGTCATATCTTTAGTGTCATTCCATGTAAACATGTAATAAAATATTTACAAAAATATGAGGGATGTACTTACTTTTGTGAGATACTGTATGTAGTGAAGTTGCCACATAATTAGGTCACTGTCATATAATAGATAAATGGCAGAATCTGAATGGAGATCCTATGTTATTGAAACTCCTTACTTTACCAGTTTTGGGGAGAAACTGTTTTCTCTTTGGTTTGTGATGTTGTGTCAATGCTTTGTATTCAGAAAGCATCAAACCTAGTTCACAATGAATGATGCCTTTGACTATATATAAAGCCCAATGTGCCTACCCATGTGAGACTGAGGTCATTTTCCATCTTCAAGCCTGGACCAACAAAGGAAAACTGTTAGGAAATACATTTGCCCCATAGTTTCTATAAACCTTGAATGACCTTGTAAACCAAACCTGTTCAAGAACAATATATGGATTCCTTAAATCTTGAATAGCTGAGCATTGAGCACCCCTTATGCATCATGGATTTACCCACCAGTGATTGTCAGGGATGCAATTCAAAAGCACAGTCCCTTACATGCAGTTTAATAACGTTAAGTCACTTTGGTATGAGCAATGGCTTGCATACTTACTGCCTCTGTACCACAGTTTCCCGATAAATATGCATGTTGGACTTGAAAAACTTGAACAATAATTGTCAGTGAGCAGCACTTAACTGTCAACAGAGGAATAATAATAATAATCTTTATTTCTATAGCGCCAACATATTCCGCAGCACTTTACAAATTCAAGGGTAAACATACAGTCATTACACATTAAAAGTACTTACAAATGAGACACAAGGTGTGAGGGCCCTGCTCGTGAAGCTTACAATCTATTAGGGGGTTATGGGGGAAACATACGGTAAGAAGAGCCAAGTTTACAATTGTCCAGCCATGTTCCATAAATAGGGGGTTTTTTTACATGAAAAATGGATGAAACCCGCCACCCCGACTTTTACATCTATTACAGATAAGTGCCTGTGAGTGCCCAAGTGCAGGGAGTGACAGATGTGTGTGATTGCAGTTAGGATCTTGGTGGGCCAGACCGAGAAATGTAATTTTTCAGGCCCTCTTAAACTGTGAGGTTGGAATGTGCCTGATCGCCCCGGTAGCATATTCCAAGAATTGGTGCGCAGTGTGAAATCTTGAGGCGGGCTGGGAGGTTCGGAGATTCAGGAATGTGTCTATATCATCAGCAAGCGGAGAGCAGGGTTTTGGCGGTAAACAGGCTAGGGAGGAGATGTGGGGAGGAGCAGCGTGGGGAGGCTTTATGGGGAGGTGTTTGGTTTTTATACTGTACCCTGTATGGATGGGAAACCATGCAGTGAGAACGGGGTAGAGGCTAGTATGCACTGGAGAAAAAAGACAACCTGGCTGCTGCTTTCGGGACAGATTAGGGGGGAGATTTTGCAGAAGGGAGACGAAAAGAAAAGGATTTGGGCAGTAGTCAAGACGAGAAAGAATAAGAGCAGTAATGAGAGTTTGAGTCTTTTCCACATGAGAAAGGGCGGTTTTTGGGAGATATTTTTGAGGGGGGGTAAAAGGGAGCGGGCAATGGATTGGATATATGGGTGAAGGTCAGATAAGAATCTAATATAACCCCCAACAGGGGGCTGCTGCCTGGAGAAATGGGGGGTCCCACATACAGAAAAATAGCGGGGGGGGGGGGTTGGTTAGTAGATGGCAAAAAGACGAGAATTCAGTCTTGGGGGTTTTTAGTTTCAGATGGAGAGGGACATGAGGTCAGAGACGCGGACAACAGTAAATGGTGTTTTGTAGCAAGGCGGAGTGGTCCGGGAGGAGGGTAAAATTTGGGGTGTCTCCGCATAGAGATGGTACTGGAAGCCAAATTATGAGGTTTTTCCAAGGGGGCTGTTTTACAATGAAAAAGAGGAGAGGGCCTAGAACTATCCCGGGAACTCCCAAAGCAAGAGGAAAGAGGGGAGGGGTGGAACCAGAAAACGAGACCTGAAGGAGCTCGAGGGTAGGACGAGAACCAAGCGAGAGCGGTGTCCCGGGGCCATGGTGCTGAGCTGCTGAGGGAAGTTGGTGATCAAAAGTGTCAAATGCTGCGAGAGATCCAAAAGAGCCAAGGAGTAGTTACCCCGAGATTTTGCTGTTAGGAAAATCTTTTGAGACTTTAAAATAAAGGCAGTTTCCGTGGAGTGTAGGGTGGGAACCCGATTGCAGCGGGTCAAGAAGAGAGTTAGCAGAGAGATAGCGGATTGGCGAGGTAGACCAACGTTTTCCGATTTAGAGATGAAGGGCAGGTTAGGAGATGGTCGGGGGTTTTATCAGCACAGGACGGGGCCAGAGAGGGCTTTTTTTTGTAAAGGGGGTTTTGATGGCGTGTTTGAAAGGAAGTGGAAAAAATCCCAGTGGGGAGGAGAGGTTAAGTAGAGTAAGGTGAGAGAGGACAGCGGAGAAATAGATGGAGAGGGGGGGATGGGGAAAGGGGTCATTTAAACAGGGGGTGGGGGGGCGCAGGAGAAGCCCGGGCACTTTTCCTCTGTCGTGGGTAAGGGCTCGAGTAAATTAAGGAGTGCGGGAGGGCAGGATGGGTATTATTTGGGGATTGTGATGTGATGTTTTGCCGGATATTTTCAATTTTGTCTTTGAAGTGAGTGGCCAGGTCTTCAGCACAGAGGTCAGTGACCGGAGCTTTAGGCCTTAGGAGGGAGTGGAAGGTTCAAAGAGGCGTTTTGGGGTTTTGTTTGTGTTGTGGGGGATGAGGGAGGTGAATATTTTTGTTTGGTGCAGTGAAGGGCAGGGGTGATAAGTCCTGACCCATGAATTTGTAGTGGAGAAAGTCTGCAGGTAGCTTTGACTTTCTCCACAGCCGCTCAGCACACCAGGAACATCGCGGGAGAAAACGAGTCTGAGGTGTGTGCCAAGGCTGCGGGCGTCTGACTCTGGTGGTGCGGTGTGTGAGTGGTGCCAACATGTCCAGGGTGGTGTTGTGAGAGTTTCATTGTAACGTTTGACAGCCTGGTCTGGACAGGAGAGGGAGGAGATTGGGGGCAGAGCCCATGAGATGGGCTAAATATTTCTAACATGGTTAGTCAAGATATCCACCAAGATGCCTAAGAGTGCCTGACAGCCACAGCCCATTACCACATACAGTATATGTATGATGTACAAATGCTTTAGTCTTGCTCCAGTACAGAGAAAAAACTGTGATACTAAACTGTGTGTTCCTAAAGTAAATAATTCAGATAGTGAAATGCCACAGAGTAAGATTGGAGTGCCAATTCCTGCTCTGTTACTATCCAACTATGTGATCTGTCTATCTAGATCCCCAGTAGAAAAAAAAAACAAAGTCCATTTTAATTTGTAATTAATTACCAATATTACCAAGGTAGAGGCTTATAGCCTAATGGGGCAATTCTCTTGGTCAAGCTCTTATCTAATACATAAATGTATTACCCGCTGTAGCAGTGAATAGAAAAAGTGCCATTTGCAAGGGAGGACCCAAGTGAGTCTGGGCATTCTGCCTAGCATTGCAAACTGAGGATTAAGAGCTTTGTGGGACATGTGAACTCTACACAAATGCAAACATTAGCATGATTAAAATTTAGCAAACTATGATGTACAACCCCTTGGGCACAATCCAGTAGACACAGCTGTATATATAGATTGCTACAAAGAAGCTCTGTTACATGAGCCCGGCAAGAAGTTGCTTCGAGAAGATTACTTTTGTCTCAATTATTCTAATCTGTCTACCATAAAAATGTATCTCACCCTCATATCTAAGTATACTTTGCATGGGATGTCAAGAAAGAAAACCATAGACTTGTAGAAGTAGCCAAAATCCTTGCATTCTTTTCCCCTCAATAGTAGCACTATCTTATCTTTGGCCTGTAGACAAGAATACTTATGTTACTGTGCATGCAACACACAATCTCTGCTTAAGGGCTACTTCAGTAGTATTCAGATATCTAGAGAAGAGGCTGGATTGATCATTAGATAAGAAGCATATGTTGAAGTACAGTTAATTCCATTGATATGCTCAACTGATACGACACAAGAAAGAATAAATAGCTTGGTAAAGAAGCTATATAAAATATAGAAATTTGTTATTTGCAGATTTGGCTAAATCCTCTTTCGCCATAAATTTTACCAGTGTTGGGTAAGATTTAGTTCTTTTATGATCTGCAATAAAGTTCATTCTGGATCTACCTGAGGGATTAATAAACAGCTTTGCCAAACCATATCCTTTTTGTGAATAGTTATCTGTCACTTCAAATGATTGTTTTACACTTCAGAGATTGCCCAGGGGATATTATTATGTATTTTCACTTTAAACCTGTATACAGTGGGTATGGAAAGTATTCAGACCTCTTTAAATGTTTTACTCTTTTTTTCATTGCAGCCATTTGGTAAGATCAAAAAAGTTTATTTTTTGCCCATTAATGTACACTCTGAACCCCCATCCCCCATCTTGAAAGAAAAAAAAACGAACTGTAGATATTTTTGGAAATGTATTAAACAAGAAAAACTGAAATATCACATGGTCTTACGTATTCAGACCCTTTGCTCAGTATTGAGTAGAAGCACCTTTAGAGCTAGTACAGTCATGAGTCTTCTTGGGAACGATGCAACAAGTTTTTCACACCTGGATTTGGGGATCCTCTGCCATTTTTCCTTTAAGATCCTCTACAGATCCCTCAGGCAGGATGGTGAACGTTGGTGAACAGCCATTTTCAAGTCTCTCCAAAGATGCTCAATTGGGTTTAGGTCAGGGCTCTGGCTGGGCCAGTCAAGAATGGTCACAGAGTTGTTCTGAAGCCACTGCTTTGTTATTTTAGCTGTGTGCTTAGGGTCATTGTCTTGTTGGAAGATGAACCTTTGGACCAGCCTAAGGTCCAGAGCACTCTGGAACAAGTTTTTATCCAGGATATCTCTGTCCTTGGCTGCATTTATCTTTCCTTCAATTTCAACCAGTCGTCCTGTCCATGCAGCTGAAAAACACTCCCATAGCATGATGCTGCCACCACCAGTAACCTTCTTTCCTATCACAGCCTGTTGTGGGGGATTGGATATCACCCAGTTTTCCCGGGGGCTCTACAGGCTATTTAGCATACGAGAAAGCTGGGAGGTGCCCCATCCCCCACAGCAGGTACACAGCTTTTCTGGGAGTGTATTGTGGGGGGATGTCAGGCAGCTTTCCCAGTGACTGAATAGCCTTTTTAGCATCTGGAAAAGCTGGATGAGAAACCATCATATGATAGGAAAGCAGGCTACTGTAGCGGGTCGGGTGGCCAGCCTATTATTTAATATCTTTGTGTAGTGTTTTTGTTTTTTGACAGATTTTCCTTTTGCACTACTGTGTATTCGTTGGACTCTGTCGGACCAGCGTTGGATTCATTCCGTTAATAAAACAGTCAACAAGGGCTGGTGTCAGGAAGTTTTTATTTAAATAAAGTGTTTCTTCAGTTCTGTATGTGCATTTTATGTTATTTTCCAGTCTTTGTAATGGAGGCATCAAACAGATGCTTCTCCATTACTATCACAGGGGCTTGGTTTCAGCCAACGGTGTTTCTTGTCACCCAAGGCTGAAGCGGACTATCTAATGTGATGATCTGTTTCTGGGGTTTCTGCGGCCTGGTATTTTTGGGTGGAAAGGATCCATGTCCATGGAACTTCCTATCCTGATAATATCAGCCTGCAGCTGCTGCAATATGAGATCCCTAACTTTTCTTCATAACTAGTCAAGGTAAAACCAGCAGCTGCACCCTGACACTATCCGGATGGGAAGTTCCATGGATGTGGGTCATCCCTGCCCTAAAAAAAAACAGCCCACAGCTGCTCCAGAAGTGAACCTTTACTTTAGAGGGTCCGCTTCTGATGGTTACCAGGCTCTTCCCAGTACAACTGGTGCAGTGACTACTGGGATAATAGTGATAGAGAGTTAGTGACAGCCTTCGGTGACAAGAAACACCGCTGGCTGACACAAAGTCCCAATGAAAGTAATGTAGAGGCATCTGTCAGACAGCTCCATTACCAACCCTGGAATAAAACATTAAAAAACACAGATCTGAAAAAAAAACACTTTGTTTAAATAAACATTCTCCAACAACATCCTTTGTTGACCATTGTATTAAAGAAATGGATCCAATGCTGGTTTGATGTATTTCATGGAATCCGATGTAGTCTAAAGGAGGGAACCTGTAGAAAAATAAAAACATGTTAGTACAAAACTCCACTACCTGTACCTCCTGAAAGTTATGGTTGTGTGTGTTCTTCTGGGGGTGGAGGGCACTCAGTATGTTATTGGAGATACAGGCCACAGCCGAAGCCCCAACTCCAGGGAGGATGGTCCGCTGTCTCCCGCAAGAAGAGCAATGGCTGGTACCTCTTCTTCTGCCACTCCCCACCAACATTGTGTTATGCAACGTAGTAACACAAAATACTGCCCACCAAAATATAACTCCTTAAGCCCTCATCTCCACCTATCACCCCATAGCCCCCTCACCTCCACCTATTATTCCATGACCCCTTACCTCCAACCATACTCCCATAGCCCTATCACCTACACCTTTTAATCCATGACTCCTCACCTCTAACTATCACCCTATAGCCCTGTCAACTTAACCTATCATTTTATGACCCCTCACCTCCACCCATAACCCCCATAACCTCCACCCATCCCCCATAGCCTCCTCACCGCCGCCCATCACCTCATAACCCTCCATCTTCACCATTTACCCTACGAGGAGTTTTTACTGAGATGGGTAGAAGCTAGTGAGGTGCTAGAAAATTGAGTCATTTAAGATCTTTGTGTGGTAAATTCTGAAGAGATGAGTCACGCCTGGGAGAAGTCATCATGGCGGTCTGGACCAGATGGAGAAGAAGAAGGAAAAGCAAATGACTACATTCAGAGAAGATGGCTTTTGTGAGTCCCTGGATGTAACTGAACTGTAATCACTAATATGTCTGCAGAGCCTCTGTACAAATAATAGCTAAGGTGGGAAAACAGATAGTAGTGGTAGTAGTATAATGGTTTATTTTATAGGGGTTTTATCACACGCTTTTCGCAGACAGCTTGAAATCCAGGGGTGAGTCTCGTCTCCCAAAAGGCCCATGTTTTCTCCTCCCGGGGGAGGAGTCTCTCCCCCCGGGGGTTGGGGTGTCTTCCCCTAACTGAAGAGTTGTGACCTCATTTTTTTGGGTGTGAGCAGGGGTTTTTGGGGGAGGATGTACAGCTCGGGCGGGAACCTCCTACTTTTAAAGTGAAAAATCAGGTGGGGAAAAATTATCTTTTTTTCCCAAACTTTTTTCCCAAATAAAATGTTCCCTTCCCGAATTTTTTTTTATTACAGCTGTGGGACCCCGGGAAAGGTTCGAGAGATACGACCCACCCTTTCCTTTTTGGGCATAAATCTGTTTATTAAAAAGGAAAGAAAACCTTTTGGGGTTATCTTCTACGTTTTAAGAACCATGATCATTCTATCATTGGCAAATTTGGGCTGTTGCTAAAATTTCACATAGTATCCTGTTTCTAAAAAGGGTTTGGCTAGGCATTATTTGATAAGGGGACATTCCGAAAAAGGAATTTCTTTGGTTTCTTGATAAAAATTTCTCGCTTGAAGAGACGTGCATCCTTTCCCAAGTAAAGTGTGTGAAAGATTTTTGGGGATATTCGATAAGGTTTGTTTTGGAAAGAAAAAAGCATTTTAAAACAAATATTGATGAGTTTAAATAAGAAATGTAATGATGAAAAATTACTTTGATTTTTTTTCCTTAAATTCCCAAATTTGACGGGTCCCCCCTAAAAAACATCAAAATTCTGTTCAACGCTCCCCCTGGGACCCCGGGAATGATGATTGAGCTTTTCCCTAAACTGAGCAAAAATTGGTAAAGGTCACTCTCCTTGGACAGCTGGTGTGAACAGGTCGAGCGGGTGTTAAACCCCACTAAAACCCCTGTCGGTTGCTCCAAGGGGGCGTAACCAAGCAAACCCGCTGGTATCTTCACAAAAATTTTTGATGGAAAGGATGACTCTACCAACGACTGCCGGTGCCACCTAGGCAGTCCCTGGCGAGGCAATCTTGGATTGTTTACAATCTCATAACCCTAAAATAATCCGGGAAAAGGGTTCATGATGGATTTTGGGGTTTAAATTGTTCAGCTTTTACCTTGAAAGGGCCCATCTGGGTTTAAATTATAAAAACCTCGGTTGTTATAATAGATGCAATTTTTTCCAGTCCAATTTTGTTGATTGTTTTTTGGGGGCGTAAGTGATTCAAACCCTGCTTTGCCCTGATCCCTGGGTTTTGAATTCATCGGGGAACCCCCTTTTTTTGTCCCTCTTTTATTTTAAAACACTCACCAGAATGGACAAACATATGAAAGGATAAGGGGAAAGGTTAAAAAATGATTTCCCCTTGCAGTGTAAAGCTTGCACCAAGGGGGGTTTTCCCTTCCAGTTTCACTGAGGTTGGGAAAACCAGGAGAACTTGGTTTTGGTCCTTCAAATCTGGGCTTCAGGGGAATCTCTGCGTGTTTTGTTTCAGGTCTGGATCGGGAAATTTGGGGGGAAAGAACACTATGGCATTTTTTTGTTTAAATTTCCCATTACAAAATTTTAAACAATTTTACAAGGCAAATCTTTCCCCTTTGAAACTCCCCCCGCTATGTTTTAAAAAACCTCCCAAATTTCTGGGCTGGCCTGAAAATTTAATATCTCTAAGGAGTGACCCCAGGGGGGCGCCTGGGGGTGTTTCTGCAGAATAGAATGCAATGGGTAAGATCCCCAGGCCGGGGAAAGAGTTTTTTCTTTGCTGGGTTTTCAAAATTTCTTTTTTCTTCGGGTTGGCTTTCATTCTTTCCACTTTCCTTTTAAATTTGGGGAGGGTAGGGGTGTGCAGGTCAAAGGTCAGTCCTATTGGGTTTCCCCAATTTGTCTCGGGAAAAATTCGCATTTGAAGGCAGGTTCCTTGGTCAGATTAAATTTAACCCTGGGGATCCCAAATTTAAATACTAATTAAAGTCTTAGTTTTTTTCCGGGGGTTTTTGGGGCAGTCATGTTGGTAACTGAGTAGGCTTCTCCCATCCTGAAAAACATCACCCTACTAGAAATACTTTTACTTTCCACTCTTGGGAAATTCAATGGGTAAATCTGGATCCGGGGGAAGGATATAGGGGTTTTTTTTTTTTTTTTTTAGCCAAATGCCCCAAAGAAAACTTTTGGAGGGGCCCCCTCCCCCACCTCCCTGCCCACAAACCATGTCCCGGGGAAAATGCTGTTAGATAATGTAGATAATACAAGGGGCAAATCCCTCACCAACATTCACCATCATACTGCTACCAATCAAATCCCCCCCTTTCTAAGACCAGCTTTTCCAAAAAACGTATTACTAAGGACTGATTTTACCCCAAAAAACCCGCCAAATTTTCCCACCAAATAGTGACTAAATTTAATTTCCCCTCCCCTATTATAAATCGAAACACAAAGACTAAAAATGTCTAATAATAATAAAAATTAAAATTATAGGACCTTTATAGTGGTATATACCAGGGGTTAAAACGGGCTCTGCGGGACTGAAATAAAACCCCCAACCTTTCAGGGGCCCCTATAAGGGTTAGACACCATTTGTAAAACAGCTTTGCGGGACTGTTTTTAAAACCCCCTTACAGGGGACCAATAGGGGTTTGGGAAAAACCAGTGTACACAGGCTCTGCGATGTTTTTTACCTCCATACAGGGGACCATATAGGGGTAGACCCCCATTTTTACCCCAGGCTCTGCAGACTGTATTTTAAACCTCCTACAGGGAATTAAAGTGGTAGACAATTGTACCAGGGTTTTCCCAGACTGTATACCCCCTTTTTTCAGGGGCCCCATATAGGGTAATAGCAGTTTTAACCCAGGCTCTGCAGACATTTTAATTTGATTACAGTGCAGTTACTTCTTGTGATTAAACAGGTAAGTTTCTCTGATGAGTCGCCCCGATTTTCTCTTTTTTTCCCTGCATCCGTCCCTTTCCGCTATCTTGATGAAATTTCCCGCCCACTTGTCCCTGCAGATTTGGGACAAAAAATATTTAGTTTCCCCTGCCCTTTTCCCAGCACCTCCCCCCCTGGCTGTAGGGGCCCCTTTTAGGAAAGGCGGGGTTTTAAAGATAGGATTTATGGGGCCTCAAATGGCAAGGTTTAGGTACCCCCAATAGAGTCCCCAAATATAGGCAGGCGGGTTTTGGGGGAGCTATGGGGGGAGCCTTCAGGGGAAGGGGTTGGGTTTGGGCTATGGGGGCCCTATAGGTGGGGTTTAGGTGCAAAAGGGGGCCCCATAAAAGTAGACGGGGAAGGCTTGTGGGGGTATACGGGGCAGGATGTGGGGGAATAGGGCCCGGGCATGTGGGGTTTTCCGGAGGCATAGGGGGGTTTATAGGGCCCAGGCATTTTTTTGGGGGGTGTAAGGCGGCAAAATGGGGGCTTTATGGGGCAGGCATTTGGGGGCTTTTATAGGCAGGGCATATGGGGGCTGTTTTCAGGCCATATGGGGGGCTGTATGGGGCAGAGGCCTATGGGGGGCCTTTTTAGGCAGGAAGGCTTTATGGGGGGTGTATAGGCAGGCATATCGGGGGCTGTTTGGACGGGCATATGGGGGGGCGTATAGGCAGGCAGGAATTTTTAGGGGGCTGTTTGGGGCAGGAATATAGGGGGCTGTATAGGCGGGGCAGGCTTATAGGGGGCTTATAGGCAGGGGCATATAGGGGGCTGTATGGGCGGCTTTTAAAGGGGGCTGTATAGGCAGGCATATGGAGGGGCTGTATGGGCAGGCGGGCATATAGGGTCTTTTATGGGCGGGCATATGGGGGGCTGTATTAGGAGGCATAGGGGGGCTGTATAGGCAGGCGGATATAGGGGGCTGTTTGGGCCGGGGCATATAGGGGGCTGTATAGGCGGGCTTTGGGGGGCCCTGTATGGGCAGGAGGCTTTATAGGGGGCGGGTATAGGCAGGCAGGCATATTGGGGGTTTGTTAAGCGGGGCAGGCATATAGGGGGCTGTATAGGAAAGGCGGGGCGGGGGGGCCGGGGGTTTAAAAATAAAAAATCCCTTATTACCTCGGTCCAGGGCCCCCGATTGCGCCGCTGCGGGCCTCGGGCGCTCACCCGGGGGGCGGCGCGGGGATGTGACGCCACCCATGCCCCGGGACCACAGGGGCGCAGGCAGGGGAAGAAAGCAGGGGGGAGCGAATGTCGTTTCCGTTCTGCTCCCTTTCCGGGGATAGGCGTTGCCTCAAAACGCTCGGGTCGGAGGGCCCCGGGGCTTTTGGAAGGGATATGCCCCAAAGCCCCTAAGCCCCCCCCGCCGCAGTAAAATTTTAAATTTTTCCCTGCC
This sequence comes from Phyllomedusa bahiana, assembly GCA_025379985.1. Taxonomy (NCBI): domain Eukaryota; kingdom Metazoa; phylum Chordata; class Amphibia; order Anura; family Hylidae; genus Phyllomedusa; species Phyllomedusa bahiana. The sequence continues at coordinate 36,578 of JAODAL010029187.1, read as the reverse complement.
GGCGGGGCAGGATTTGTCATTCCCGGGGAGGGACCCCGGGGGGGGGTAGCAGCTCCCGGGGGGCCCCCCTAAGCGCGGGGGCCCCCAATGCAACTGCAAACCCCTGCTAACCCAGAAAGAAAACCCCCCTTGGGCCTGTAGGGAATCGCCCCTTGTTCTTTCCGGCATATCTGGATCCATTTTGTAAAGAAAAATAGTCGGGGTTCTAAAAACTTGGTTGTAGGGGGAAAAGTGGGTTGATGGGGGGTTTTTCAGCCCCCATTTGAAGAGGTTCATCTGGGGCCCAGTTGGTCTTCCCTTTTGTGGTAGACTGATTTTTTCATCTTCCCCCCCTTTAGAGAGGAAGCAGGGAAATGGCTGGGTTTTAAAATTTTTTCATCTCTTCAAGGTGACATTTTTTTCAGGCATCAGTAATGAGGGATTGGGATACGGAGGGGGTGTGTTTTTGAGATGAGGTTTTTTGCGACTGTTTCAGGATCCCTTGTAGATCATGAGGAGCCAAAACATTGAAAGGGATGGCCTAAAAAGATGTCTTTGAGTTTTTTCAAGGTGGAAAAATTGTGCAGCAAAAGGGCAGCTCTGAGGCAAAGGGAGGAAGGGAGTCCCGGGGAACAGGATCCAACTTGAAAAAATTTGAAAACCCGAAAGGGTTTTTTACGCTCTCCCCTGTTTCTGTTGGGCCCAAAACTCCAGGGAAACGTGGCCCTTTGGGTTTTAAATAGGAAGAGGTTTAAAGGCCCGTGAGTGGGCCGCGATCCCAGAGCCAGAGTTGTAGGATAATTTTTTTTAGGGTTTGAAACAGTCCTGTGCCACAATTGGGGAAAATGAAAAAATGCATTGCAGAAACCATAGACTGTGAAATAGGAGGTGAAGGGGGCACTTGGTTGAAAAAGGGTATGGTGTTGTGTCAAAGTTTAGGGTGGGTGGCCCGATGTGGAGAAAAACGCAGGGGAAAAGCTTGGGAAAAGCGCAAAATGAAAATTTGGAAATATTTTAGTCCAAAAACATTTCCCGAAAAAATATATTGATAGTTGCATTATCTTCTGTTTAAAAGGCCGGGCCCCCCGAAGATTTGTTGGGCAAGTGGGGAGACAAGTAGTTGGCAGCAATCCCTTTTTGTCCAACTGGTGCGGATTGGTTAAAAAGGTGGGGGTTTTTGGGCGTCCATCCACTACCCAAAAACATGAAATTTAATCAGGAGGGAAAATATGACGTCTGGTTTGGGAAAGTCAGAAGGGTTTGAACCAATTGGCTACCCCAGTGTCGCAAAAGGGAAAAGGAAAATTGGTGGGCCTTAATTTTGAAGCTTGACGGTTTTAAAACGGGTTTCAGATGGACTAAAAGTTTGGGGTTTTTGAAGCATTGGGGAAAAAACGGTGACATAGGTTTGCCGGAATTTCCCTTTTGGGGGAGGACGATAGGAAGGGGTTTTTTAGGTTGGAAAGGCGGGATAAAACGCATCTTGGGATATGCTTGTTTTTTAAATGGACTATAATTAAGATTGGGAAATTGAGGTCCAATGAAAGGTTTTTTATTGTAGGGGCTTTAGGTCTGCGTTGTTTTTGTAGATTGAATCTTGCGGTTGAAGACCAAAAAATTGGGTCTGAGGTTGGAAAATTTATTTTATGCTTGAGGGTATTTTCATTTGTTTCTTTCCTTGGGAGCAAGAAACCTTTTTTGTCACGAGCTTTGAAAAGCCCCCTTCATGGGTATGGCCGGATCGGGTTTTCAGTTTAAAAAAAAGTTTTCTGAGTTCGGCCTTTTCCCCCCAAAAGGGGTGCGCTTTTGGGAAAGGGCCGAAACCGTTATCTAAAAAGGGGCCCGTAGGTTGTACCAGGGGGAAAACTTGCATTGGGGGGGTTGTAGAAAAATTGGGGTTTTGGCTGAGCTATAGAGGGCCCCGTGGGAGTTCTTAAAAAAGGGTCACCTTAGAAACTTTCTTTTAAATTTTTGGGATGAATCAGTCTGAGTAAACAAAGAAGACTGCCCCTTTAAACAATGGGAGAAGTTGGGCTTTCCGGATTTGTCTGTATTTTTTTGCTCGAAAAGTTTCAAAGTCCCAAATGGGGTTTTAAATAAACCTATAACAAATGCCGTTGAAAAAAAGGATCTTGTGGTTTTTGTGTTCATGTCAAAAACCCTGGTCCCGGGAAAAAGGCAGAATTCGGCGATAAAAAAAATTTTCCCCGGGGTTTCCCTTGGAATCTGGTAGATTGAAGATATTTACGGGACTCATCCAAGAATGAAGAGGCAGCAGAATCTTCTCCAGATGGTAAGCACTGAGTCCTAAAAAGTGTCTTTTTGCGGGGTGATTTGTGAAAGCCCCAAAATAAAACCTCAGTCTTGATGCTGGAAACCCTGATTTTAAACTTTCCAAAAGGGGGAGGGGAAAATGGGTTTTTGTATTGGCTGATGCCCCGGGGAAAAAGCCTTTGGGGGCTTCCCCGGGGTTTCATTTTGGGGTTTGTAGATTAATTGGACTTTTTTGGGTGTTAAAAAAGGGCCTTTGATTGGTTGAATCCTGGGGTATTATGGCTGGGGGCCCATGGATGGAAGGTAGCCCCCGGAAGGGGGAAAAAGGGAAAACCGTGGCTGAGGAGGTGGTGGTGGGGGTTTGGGGGGTGCTGCCGAAGGTTGGGGGGAAATCCCTGAATGAGGGTTTGGGTTTTGGTTTAAGGAAAAGGGAAAGTTTGGGGGTAGTTTGCAGCAGGGACCGGGGGTTTTTTTACTCCTGAGCAAAGGGGGAAGTTTGGGCCCCGGGGAGGGGGGGGGGGTTTGAGTAAGGGAGAGCCAAAGTAGTCTTCAGACTTTTTGGGCCCTAGCATCTTTAGTACCCCTTTACGTATTTTAGTATGATTGAATTGGCTTTTGCTTTAAGTTTTGGCCTGTAACAAAAGCCCAAATTTGGGGAAATGCCCAAAAATGCAGAAGAAATAGGGGTTATGGACAGCGAATTTTGGGAAATTGTTTGCTTTTGTTTCCCAAATTTAAGCACATTATGCATCGTTTGTTTTAAAAAGATGTACACAGTTGTCATGGCAAACATTATTTTAAAAAAGGGTCCCAAAGGCATGAATTTTGTAATCAAAAGTTCAGCGGCCCGCTCGAGTGCAACTGCACAGAACGGGGGAGGGGGCACCCCTGGAATGAGCACTAAATTTTTTTTCCTTTTTCCCCCTGAATTTTCCCTTTTTACCTTTTCCCTTTACAAAATTTTTTCAGCAAAACCCCCATTTTGCTGCAGATGTGGGATTGGCAGGATTTTAATTTTACCGTGGGATCCTGATGGATAATGTTCCCCACAATGAAGATAAGAGTGGTTTTTTTGGGGGTCCCAAAAATTGGGGGAATGAACTTTCAAAAAAGTCAGGTGATTTGGATTCACTTTTTTGGGTCCAGATATTAAACCCCTTTGGGTTTTAAAATTTGTTTGTTAACGGTGACGGGGGTTGTCATGGGAAATTTTTTTGATAGGGCCTTTTTGGGCAATTTCCCCAAGGAAGTCAGCGGGTATTCTGAATAATGTGGGCCTATCCTAGAGCAGCCCGTCTGTGTGCTGGGGAAGCAATAGGAAAAAAAAACTGGAGTTCCTTTTAATTTGGGTTTAGGGTGTGAGTCTGGCCCCCCCTTTTTCCCAATTTTTAACTTTTTCTCCTTCCCATCTTCCTCTTTTTAGCACTTTAAATTTAGAATGGATCTATAGAGGGGAGGTTACATAGAATGTCCCAGATGGTTTTGAACCCAAAAGGGGAGGATGGTTGCGGGGGGTGGTGGTGGGGGTTTGTTGTGAAAAGTTGCAGGTGTGCTGGCAAAGACGTTAAACCGGGCAGGGTTTCATACAATGTTTAAAATTTGCAAGTAAAAAGTGAAAAAGCCCGGAGGAGATGGGTTTGGGAAATAGGAATGTTACTAGTGTATCAAGTGGCTGCTGTTCGACTTCAACCCCGGAAAATTCCGGGTTCTTTTAATTTTTAGGGCTACAAATTTTACCCCCGAAAGAGGAAAGGGCAGGGGGTTGGGTGAGCCCTTTCCGGGGTGCGAGAGTGGGGTTTTGGGGGTTTATTTAAAAAATTTGGGTAACGGAAAAAATGGAGGGTTTTGGCACAGGAGCTGAGGGAAGGATTTCGGGGGGGGCAGGAGGGTGAGGAATACAAAGGGGGGTTTGTGTTTTACGTTCCCTCCAACAATCTATGCAAAATTTCGGGGTTTAAAGGAATTTTAAAGAAAAAAAATTTGGGCAGAGCCCAAAAACCCCAATTTGTCTCCTTTTTGAAAATTTTGGGGAGTCACTCCTTATAAAAATGCATTCATCAAATCCTTCTTATTTTTTTACATTCAGTTTCAATGTAATTTTATTTGCAGTTGAAACCCCTGTCCTATGCCAAGCCACCGTTAACTTGTAGAATGTCTCTGCAATTATTTTTTTTCAGTGCCCCCCCCCCACATGTTAGCTTTTTTTAATCTCCGTGTTTTTTGACGTCGCCACAAGGGGTTTATTTAAATTTTTTTCCCAAATCTGACTATTTACTACTTTTCTCTTCGATCCAAAACTTTCTCAACTTCCCTTTTGACTGGGTATAATGTTTCAGTAGCCACAGGACGAGGGGAAAAAGTGAAGTGCGGGGCCCCCCCCGTACAACCCCCCCTTAATAGAGGCTTCAAGCAGGGAAGCGCTTTTCTAACTTTTCAGCCCCCAAATTACAATGGGTTAAACATGTCTGCAGAGCTGTAAACCCCATCTCTTTAGTGTAGGAATATATTGCTTTAAAATTTTGGGCTCCCACACACGTAAAAAAAACTTGTTAAAAAAAAGGGAAAATCTCCTATTTCCCATAAAAATTCCCAAACCCAATAAAAGGAAAAGCAAGGGGAGTAAATTTAAAAACAATTTTTTCTTTTTTTCCGGAAAAATATAACTAAAATATGTAATTTTTGGTAGTGTTTAAATCTAGCTACTTGCGTTCCTTTTGGGGGTCCATGCCCGGAAAGTAGGAGAGCAGGGTACAAAATTTCCATGTGTAGCCCAAGTCCCGGCGTTTTCCCCCAATTTTTAACGCCCATTTTTGAGGAGAAACAGACTGGAAAAGGGTGGGAAAAAAAGGAGTTTAGTTCAGCTCCAGGGTCCCCCAAGCTTAAATTGTAAATGGGAAAACCGAATTTGGGGTAAACAGTCACACACACATTTTGAAACTGTGAAAAAAAATGTGAGAAAGGAAAGCTGCCCCCCCCCCTCTATTTTTCGGGGGGAGGGAGAGCAGACTGTATAAAAGGGGGGTGTTAAAATTTTGGGGGAAAACAAGGGGTAAAAAGGCTGTTGGGGGTATGGGGGAACAGTGTTAAACTAGCATCTAAGACCCCAGTAAATTTCCCAGATTTCCCTTCTATAGAACTATCACTGGGAGAAGGGGGAAGGAAAAGGAAAACTGGAAAAAGCCTTTTTTTTAAAAGGAAAACATCATCCCAGGCAAACTTGTTTTCACTTTCAAATTTTCCCCCAGCCTTTAGAGGGGAGTAAGCACAAGTGCAAAGGGAAACCAATCACAGCACAGGGGACCATGTCTGAACAGGCTTTTATGAAATATCAGGGAAAACCCAATCACAAAAAGGTGGGGGTGGGTCGACCCCCTGCGCAAAAAATAAACTATAGACACAGATTAGCTCATATCTGCTATACTAACCCGATTTAGGTAATGCCCAAAACCAAATTTCAAAAATGCTTAATTTTTTTCCGTCCCCCTCATTTTGAGATATGTTTTTTTGTAAACGAGAAAACCTTTTAAAAGGAATTTATGGCGGAATTATTTAGTCACTAACAACATTAGCAACATGTATTAAAGGGGCTGCGCCGGATATCTGGCGGGTTTTTCAGGCCCCAAAAACCGGGGCGCCTCGTCCCTACATTTTTTTTAAAAGGATACATGCCCAAATAATCAGGTGATACAAGTCGCAAGTGGCACTTTGTAATGTGCCTGATTTCAGGGGCGTGCAGGAGGCAGGGCAAACTACAACTGTATGAAGCTATAGATTTATAGCTTCACTACGGCATTTCTAGGCGCATTACTGCTGGAACAGGTATACCACTTTCAGAGTGGTATACGTGAGCCAGAAATGTTGTACTAGTGCTAGAATGCGCCTGATTTATGACTCGCTGTAGAGTGGGTTCATAAATTAGGTGCATGCTAGGCTATTGTTATGCACATGAAATTTGTTGTTTAAACGGCAAATTTCATACATGCAGCCCTAAGTGGTTGTGATATGTAGTCATGATGTGGCGGTATTATTTGGTCTTTGTATAGCAGTATCATTAATACTATTGGTTTTGTGCAGTTACTGCTTGTACAACGGCAACTGTATGACCATTAATTAGAGGCGTCATCTATAGAACATTGTCTTTATAGCTAATTAGATGTGGTTTTGTATATACAATATATTAGTTAATATAAATGTAGTATCTCACAAAATTTACTACATCCTTCACAATTTTGTAAATATTGAATTATATCTTTTCATGGGACAACACTGAAGATATGACGCTGATATAATGTAAAGTACTGTGCAGTGTAAATATATTGTGTCCTCAAAATAACTCAACATACAGTCATCAATGTCTTAACCGCTGGCAACAAAATTGAGTACACCCCTAAATGAAAATGGACTAGTTGTGCCCAATTTGCCATTTTTCCTCCACGGTGTCATGACTTGTTAGTGTTACAAGGTCTCAGGTGTGAATGGGGAACAGGTGTGTTTAATTGAGTTATCACCTTCACACTCTCTCATACTGGTCACTGGAAGTTCAACATTTCACCTCAAGGCAAATAACTGTCTAAGGATCTAAAAAAAGAATTCTTGCTCTACATAAAGATGGGATAGACTATCAGAGGATTGCCAACAGCCTAAAACTGAGCTGCAGCATGGTGACCAAGACTATACAGCGGTTTAACAAGACAGGTTCCACTCAGAACAGGCCTTGCCATGGTCAACCAAAGAAGTTGCTTCCAGCATTGCTGCAGGAGTAAAAGGGGTGGAGGGGTCAACCTGTCAGTGCTCAGACAATATGCATCACACTGCATCAAATTGATCTGTATGACTATTGTCCCAGAACGAAGCCTCTTCGAAAGGTGATGCACAAGAAAGCCCACAAACAGTTTCCTGAAGACAAGAAGACTAAGGACATGGATTACTGGAACCATGTCCTGCGGTCTGATGAGACCAAGATAAACTTATTTGGTTCAAATGGTGTCAAGGATGTGTGAAGGTAACAGGCGAGGAGTACAAAGTACAAAGTGTGTCTTGCCTATAGTCAGGCATGGTGGTGGGAGTGTCATGGTTTGGGGCTGCATGAGTGCTGCCTGCTGTTGGGAGCTACAGTTCATAGTTCACTGAGGGAACCATGAATTCCAACATGTACTGTGATACACAGAAGCATGGCATGATCTCCTCCCTTCGGAAACTGGGCAACAGGGCAGTATTCAAACATAACAACCTCTAAATACACCTCCAAGGCAACAACTGCCTTGCTAAAGAACATGAGGGTAAATATGCTGGCCTGGCAAAGCAGATCTGCAGACCTAAACTATATTGAGCTCCTGTGGGGCATCCTCAAACAGAAGGTAGAAGAGCACAAAGTCTCTAACAGTGGAAGAGGATTCCAGTGGCAACCTATGAAGCTCTAGTGAACTCCATGCCCAAGAGAATTAAGACAGTGCTGGAAAATAATTTTGGCCACACAAAACATTGACACTTTGGGCACAATTTGTCTATTTTCACTTATCGGTGTACTCACTTTCGTTGACAGTGGTTTAGACATTGATGGCTGTGTGTTATTTGGAAGGCACACCAAATTTACACTGTTATACAAGCTGCACACTGACTACTTTACATTGTATCAAAGTATCATATCTTCAGTGTTGTTCCATGAAAAGATATAATACAATATTTACAAAAATGTGACATACCACTTTTTTGTCCAGTGATTTGAAATTGATGTTTGGTTAATTATTTTTAAGGACTTACCAAATTGCAGCACTGTTACACCACTGTCACTAAATACTTTACATTGTAACGAAGTGTCATACTCTTCAGTGTTTTGTCCCCATGAAAAGAGTAACACAATATGTTACAAAATTAAGGGTGTTACTCCACTCAACATCACATTACCATAAAGTCTACAATAAGGAGCTGCTAACATCAAGAAAGGGAAGTAATTTTTTTATTTTATTTCACTAACAGGGGCACTAATAAAGATGGACGGCCCTACCTACTTGCATTCTAACTATCTATGTGGGGCCTTTCCTACCTACCTTAGCTGCATAGTTAGGGCCTTGCCTGCCTAACTACCTACCTGGGGCCTTGTTTTTCTACCTACCCGTGGCCTTGTCTGAAAATCTACCTGGACCCTTAACCGCCTACCACTTGGCCTGTTTTCCTACCTAGAGAGTTGCCTGCCTACCTGTCTCCATAGGACCACTAGAAGGTAAGGTTACAGTTATCTACCAGGGGCTTAGCTATGTACCTAATGGTGGAGTTGCCTACCTAGACACCCAATGGGGTCCTTCCTATGTATTGCGGGCCTGTTTACCTAAAAACATAAACACAAGGCCAAATTTACAGCTCAATGGCTGAACAATAAACTAAACCTAGGAGGAGGCAATATAACCCCATCTACTTGGAGAAATAATAACAAGTTAGATACACTAATATAAAAGGTGCTTGTTTACCTATCTACTAAATTGGGAGTCTCTCTCCCTAAAAGTATGGTTCTGCCTATTATCTGTTTAACTTATCTGGGGGGTTACCTGCTTAATTGGGCCATATTTAGAATTCATGATGCCCATAAACTTTAGATACACTCTTGGCTTTTGTGAGTGTGTGTATATACTGTATATATAGCAAAACACAAACAGTTTATAATGGACTGGAAATCAAAACATATCTACTGTAAATAACCTGCCCCCAATTCCGGATGAAGACACTATCATCAAATGGCCTTGAACACTTCAATATTGTTGGCAGAAACGGCTTCTTCTTGAAAAACATTGTCAGACAGTGTAAACTAATTCCTTTCTTCCTCATACATTTTCTCTAAACTTATTCTCCCAAATTGAATGTCACTAAATAAATCCAGGGATTGAAGAGGCTAAGAGTGATAGTAAATAGTGGCCCTATCATTTAATTTATTAATGGTAACATGTCAATTTTCTGATTGTTTTGAGCTGACATCAATATCCGTTTTTTCAAAGCGAACGCCTGTGAGATTTATTACACTTACTGAAAAGTATGCTGAGCAGCAGCAGACAGAGCTTTATTTATAGACAGCTATATTTCAATTAACTTAAAAAAGATGTTCAAGTGCAGATTATTTAAAGAGCAAATTTGTTCTTAAGTCAAATGGAATTATGTGTATATTTGCAAATTATTGTTAAATTTAGAAATAGATGATGAAGTTTAGACTAAATCTGATTAAAAACGTATATCTCAACATATAGATATGAGACAGATAGATCGATCGATCGATAGATAGAAAGATTGTCATATATATATCCTTGAGGGCACATGCCCCGGGTCCCTGGGTTTGCCTCGTTTATTTAACTGTTTGCTTGTTCCCAGAGCCCACCCCCTACAAACTCAGAGCACCCATGCTTGCAGCAGGTTGCTGGACAGTAATCACTCTTGGTTCACACACCACCCCCAAAATCCTGTTGCTACTCAGGAATGGGAGAGTATTCAGTTTTTTTTTTTTCACTAGTGGATGCACTATTATACCTACCTATCTACAGAAAGTAGGGTCTTGTCTGCCTACCTCCCTGAGGCCTTACCTGCCTATCTACCTATATGGGGCCTTATATTACTAATTATCAAACTGGGTTCCTACCTTACCTGTGGTGGCCCAACCTACCTACTGGGGTCTTTCTTAATAGGTGTCCTATCTAATTAGATACTGAATTGTGGGAGGGGGAGGGTCTGGCTAACTGATTTGGGGGCTACCTGCTTAATTAAGTCTTTTTGTGTTGTTTGGTGTATTTTTTTACCATTTAATTCCAGGGTGAGTAATGGTGGCGTCGGACAGCGCTGGGATTTGGTATCAGCCAGTTGTGTTTTTTGTCACCACAAGGCTGACATTAATCCCCTCTATTACCCTACTATACAATGCATCAGGGGTATTAGATAGAGCTGGACTTCCTTCTGAAGCGGATAATCTAATGTGGTGTTCTGCTTCTGGAGCACCTGTGGACTAGTATTTTTAGGGTGGGAAAGAACATAGACTTTTTCGTCATGAAAATATCAGCATACAACTGTCGGTTTTACTTTGACTAGCTATGACAATGAGGGGGGGCTCCAAAAATTTTTTTTAAATTATTATTTAAAAGTTTGTACATCAGCATTCCACTATGATCAAGAAATAAAAATTCAAAGAAAACAAAGTTCGGTCCCTCCTCTTTATAACCTGCCAGGGCTATATCAAGATGGGAAGGTCCATGGATATTGGTTCCTTTCCATTCTATGAATACCAACACATAGCCACCTAGAACAAGACGATCACATTAGAGGGTCTGCTTCTGAAGGTAAGCCAGCTCTTCCAAACAACCATAGTGAATTAGGCCATAGGGTAATAGTTTAAAGGGTGACAAGAAGCACCACAGGCTATAACTGAATGGCATTGGTTAGACATAAAACTCCTAGACATGTTCCCTCATTGACCATTTTGTTAAAGAAATGGATCCAACATGTCCCACATCGTCCAACAAATATGACTGTTGAACCTGTAAATATTTTTTTAATCGAAAAAAAACACCCAAGCAACAACAAATTTTATTTTTTTATTTAAATAAACACTCTCGACAGCATCCCTCATTGACCATTTTATTAAAGAAATGGATCCAACACTAGTTCGACATAGTTCAATAAGTCCATCCTAATTTAATGGGCAAACCTGTAAAAAAACAGAAAAACTACAAAAATACTACAAAACAGTACTAAACCTGATCCCCTGCAGTTTCTGGCGGTCATAACTTTGGTTGATCTTCCAGGAGGGTGGGGGCGGAGTTGAACCCGCACAATTTAAACCTGGGGATTTAGGATACAGCTGCAGCATAATCTCTAGGGGTCTGGTCCTCTATTCCCCCCAACTTCCTAGTAAGCTCTCCTGTCCCCAACATTTTGCTATGTGGCCTAGTGCCAATACAAAATGCAGACCCTACCTATAACCCCATAACCCTCCAACTCCACTTATCCCCCCATGGGTTATTGTTTGTACATAGATGTACAAAAGTAAGGATTATAAAATATTCATGTAAAAACTTCTGCAGGAACAAGTTGTAGTCAGGAAAAATGATCATGGCGGTTTTGACCAGATGGAGAAGCAAAGGGAAAGTGAATGACTCATCTTTCACTCAAAGTGAAAGATGTCGCCTGTGAGTCAATGAAATTTAACTACAGTGTAATCGGTTATATGTCTGCAGATCACCTGTGAACAACCGGTATCCAAAAGAAATCCAGCACTCGTCCTTAAATTCACTTCTTGTTCATTGAATTCCATATAAAAATAAAGGGAGACATGTATGAAAACTGTCCAGGTCTAAGACTTTCTTTGTTGCTCCTAACAACCAGAGCTTCCCTTTAATTTTTTATTAAATGAAAGGTGTGGTCTGATTGGTTGCTATGAGCAACACAGAAAGTCTTAGACTTAGACAGTTTTCGTAGATAAATAACAAAATATATAAACACAAAATTCCTGCGGCAAAATGTATTCCACTCCTTACGCATTTTGAGCCTCACACAAAAGAGCTCTTAGTTGTAGACTATGTACCACTATATGGTCATTGTACAGCAGTAAGGCTTGGTTTACCTCTGTGTTGGAGTTCCATTCGGAACCTCTATTGCAGAGATGGAACCAGACACATTTTACAAAGGATACCAACTACAAATAGTAGAGCTTGCACTATTTTTTTCATCATTCCAGAAGGATTTTGTGATGCAGGTTCCAAGTGGAACCTCCGGAGCTGATGTGAATAAGGTCTAACATTGGTCTTTGTTAAATAATAGTATAGAGAAATTATTCAGTCACTATGGGCCACATATATGAAACGGTTTTGGTCTAAAACTCACTTTTTTCCCCATAGAAACCTATAAGTAAAAAAGTGAGTTCTAGACCAAAACCCTTTCATACATGTGGCCCCTATGTTCAGTAATATGTTGTCATGTTTTGGCAATATTATTTGGTCCTTGTGTAGTTGTATTATTGGTAATGTTCGTCTTTGTATAGTGAAATTTGTTTGGTAGCTGTATTATGGTAATAGGTATGGTGATTTATTTGCTCCTTTTAATTATTTGTAACGGAATGCTAAAGATTGATAGATAATAATAGATAGAATAGATAGACAGATAATAGATAATAGATAGGATTACATAATATAGATAGATAGATACGTGCTCCATTCAGCGATTGAGGGAAAAAGAACAAGCATGTGCGCTCTTGTTACACCATGAAATGATTCCAAGCTACTGCGCATACCCGGAATAATTTCACAAGCTGGGGAGGAGTAAGACATATCATGGACAGAAAGATGATCACGGGGTATGTGCAAGAATGCACATTCCCTTGATAATGACCAGGGGAGAGACTAAGATGATGCTGCAGTGGTGGTAATTAATGCTGGTGAACGGGCAATACGACCAAAAGCATCAAAATAACTATGGAGCACAAGTATGGAAATTCTGCTAAATTATAGCATTTGGATAATAGAAACATATTAGAAAGTTGCTTAGCATTATGGTTTCCATTATTTTAAACTATGATCTTTTTACTGAGAAAATAAACCCCTTTGAATCCTCATTGATCTGACATTGGTAATAGATCCTTGCAATATGGCATCAATAATAATTGTATACTCTTTAACAAGGATGTAAGCCATCTTCTCTTTTAACATACTAGTATGCCTTATTAAATTCTAATTCTGGGAGTATTTTCTTTTAACTTTACTTACAATATTTCTTTATAAAATGTGTACTTTTTTTTTTTTTCAATGAGCATGTTTCTTTTCACTCGAACGGTCAAATACTGATGGAATTTGTGGTCAAGTATATATAAGACATCCACATTTTAAGTGTTGTTCCCATTTCACACATTGATGGACATGGGACCCACACCTATCATAAGAAAGAGCTAAAGTCATTTCAAATGGAACTGGTTTGCATCTTCCCTCTATCTCCATTCCCCTTTTAGGGCATTCTGAGGACCATCAAACCACCACTTGGCTTTCTAGAACTCCCATAGAAAAGAATGGACACTTGGTCACAAATGCTACTACTCTCTATTCTGGATGGAGTCATTTGGGGGCCCTTTTCTTATTATAGGACACATATGTCATCAATCTGTGAGATTTGATCATCTCTTTAAGGTAAATGGTAACACCCAGTTGTAAATAAGTACATATATTTCCAGAAGGTATAAAAGAATGGCACAATATAGTTTTCTAAAATAAAATGTAAAAGAAGCTGATCAATCCTCTTTACATTCCATAATCCTTTCACTACTGCGTATGAACTGCATACACTGCATGACTACATGACTACATGACTGCTGTCACCAACCTCTTTCCCACCATCAACGCCCTCCGCACCAAACAGACCCAAGCTAAATACAGTCTATCTTACTCCCACCTGGCCTCCTCTCACGTGCTGCCCTGTCTGCTGGGGATATATCTCCTAACCCAGGCCTCCTCAGCACATTCCAACTGTTGTCTCTAGCATTGCCATCATCCACCCCTACAAACCTGTAAACCCTCTCACCTTAAACACATTTCCCTTGATCCCAGCTCACCCTCTCTCTCCCTGGAGCTCTCGGGAACCCACGGCGTAGTAACAAACTCTCCTACATACACACCTATTCATCTCTCCAAATTACTTTTCCGTTGGTCAAACAAAAACTGTCTTACCCCCTCTGACACGTCACCCCTGCCGCACTCTCCTTGCGTCTCCAACGTTCCCATTACTCCCTACCCCCGGGAACAACATGAGGAGGTGTGGCCTTCTCCTGTCTGACGACCTCTCTTTGTTCTCAAATATTCCTCTTGTCCTTCTACCCTTTTCCTATAAACCGATTATCTCCCCTACTTGAGGCACTCTGTCCGCATCATACTCCCCCACCAACCGCAAGTGGCTGTGTCTACACGTCCCCCAGCCCTGCCACAGCCTTCCCGACACTTCCTCTCCTGCTTCTCCACTTTCTTTCCAATGCCACCCACTATTGTCATGGAGATTTAACAACCCTATTGATGCACACCTCCCTGCGGCCACAAACTCCTCTCACTCGCTCTTCCTTTGGCCTCTCACATGGACCTCTGGATCCACCCACATAGAGAACACACACTGACCTCATCTCTCACCCGCCGCTGCCCCCCTATCTGACATCTCAAACTTCCCTCACCCCATGATCTACCACAACCTGATTAGCTTCGCCACCATCTCCACTCCTCCTCTCCTCCTGTCTCATATCTAGTACAACCCAACGCAGGACCTACAAACCTCACACTCGCACTCTCTCTGACGCTCTTTCACCATCTCTACCATATCTCTCACTGAACAACCCAGACACAGCCCTTCATCTACAACAACACAATCACCACCACCCTGTGACTCATCCGCACCTCTCACACACAACAAACCCGGCAACATCAACAGACAACCAGGCACACAGCCTCCACCAACAACTGAGACGAGCTTCCAGAATAGCTTGAACCCGCTGGAAAAAAAGCCGCTCCACCGACGATTTCACTTCTTACAAACAATCGCTATACACGCATTTAAGTCTGCACTCACTAACCGCCAAACAGGATACTTCACCACTCTCAAAGCCTCCCATGTCTCACAACCCCAGACATATTATACAACACCTTCAACTCTCTCTTCGCCCCACTAGCCACGTCCTCCCCCATCTCTCCTATCAGCGGATGATTATTGCAACTCATTCTTAAATAATATCAACCTCATCAAGAAAGCTTCCACCCCCTCATCCCCCCTACCCACCTCAATAACCCCTACCATCGCCATCACCCACCCTCCACCCTGACACATCCCCAGTGAACACATCCATAACCTGCTTTCCACTGTTATCAGATAACCTCTCCTCTCTATTCCAAATCAACCTCACTACCTTAAACCTTGACCCACTGCCATCCGATCTCATCCCAGACCTCAGCACTGTTATTATTCCCAGCCACTCACCCATCTTTTTCAATCTATCATAACCTCTGGCATTCTTCCCTTCCTCTCTTAAACACGCGACCATCACACCTATCCCTAAAAAGAAACCAATCTCTTCGACCCCTCCTCCACTGTCCAACTGAATCGTCCTCATCTCACTGCTTCCCTTTTGCATCCAAACTCCATGCAAGCACACTCTATCGTGCAGCTGTCCTCCCACCTCTCCTCCAACTCCCTTCCTTGACCCACTCAATCAGGCTTCCGACCAACACTCCACTGAAACAGCCCCTAACCCAAGGTCACCAACGACCTAGTAACGCTAAAGGCTCTTCCAGTAATCCGTCCTTCTCAGCCTAGACCTGTCCTCTGCCTTTGACACTGTCGACCACGCCATCCTGCTATAATCCTCTCCTCCCTCTGCATCACGACCTGGCCCTCTCCTGGATGCTCTTCATACCTCTCTGGACGGACATTCATGTCTCTCACTCCTGCACACCTCCTCCTCCCACCCGCTCTCTGTTGGTCCCTCAGGGTCTTCCTGGGCCCACTCTCCTTCTCTATCTACACTCTTGGTCTGGTCAGCTCAATAGCCTCGCATGGCTTTAACTACCACCGTACGCAGGCGACAACCCAGCTTTATATCTCCGTTCCTGAAACATTACCTCCCTTCTCTTCCGATCCAAAATGCCTATCATCCATTTCCTCCTTCTTCTCTCCCGTCGGCTTAAAACTAAATGTAATAAAACAGAAATCATCATCTTTCCACCGTCCCTCTCTACCCCCCACCTGATCTCGCTATCACTGTTAATGGCCACACCCTCTCACCACTCCAAAATTCCCTGCCTTGGATAACCTTTGACTCCTCTTTATCCTTCAAACACACACCAAGCCCTCACCTCTGCCTGCCGCCTCCACCTAAAAATATTTATACCACGCATCCGCCCATTCCTCAAACTCTGACACCTACTAAAACCTAGTCCCACCCCTCGTCATCTCCCGCTTGACTACTCAACATCCTTCTCTGTGGCCTCCAAAAAAAATAATATGGGGGTGGGGGTGTATTAATATTTTTTGGGGGGGGGGGGGAATAGTGTAAATATTAAGGGGATATATATAGGGGTTTAGAAACCCTCGCTCCCCCCAATCCATCCAAACTCGCTACCCGTCTATTCACCTCGCTCTCCTACTCCCTCCCTCTCCCCTCTGCCAATCCCTTCACTGCTTCCCATTGCCCCAACGAATTCATTCAATTACTAAACCTACCTACAACTCTCGCATAACTCTCCCTCCATACATCTCTGCCCTAATTTCCAGATACCTCCCCTCACCAATCTCCGCTCCTCACAGACCTTCTCCTCTGCTCCCCTCACTTCACTCCTCACATAACCTCTCAAAATTTCCACCCAAGCTTCACCCGCCCCCCCCCAACCCCCATCACCCCCCCCTCCAAGAGCCCAACACCCGCCACCCTCGACCCCCCCCCCCCACCCACACCCCACCACAATACAACTCTGGAACCAATAACCCAAATCATCAACTCTAACCTAAACTTTCACCATTTCAAAAGCACCTAAAACACATCTCTTCAGGATAAGCCTACAACCCACATTAACCCCACCACCACTACACCGGCCCGCAAGCATGTCTCCCCACACCTTCTCTCTCCCCTTCTTCCTTGAGATGTAAGCCCTCGCGGTTCCCCCCCAGCCCCCCCCCTCAGGGTCCTCTTTCCTCTCTGTTCAGTTACTAGTCATTTTTGTCCACCATGGTTTTTTACAAATTGTTTTGTTCAGATATATGTTAGTATGTAATTCCCTTAAATGTACAGCGCCCTGGAATTAATGGCGCTCTAAAATAAATAATAATAATAATACACCCTTATCCTGTAACACATTCAATCGCTAAAAGGAAGTAAATATGCCCAGGAGTAGTGGAGAAACTGGAATTGGGTTCTTAGGCCCCAGGTGATGTCACCAAAAGGTCGTAGTCAAAATGCCAATATTTTTGGGCGGATGTTATGGACCCCTGTACAAACAATTAATTAGGTGACAACAGCTTGTATGTAATAGGCTTCCATTGGCCAAGTCTAAGGCTATTTGGTCTATATAAGTCCTCCCAATGTGCAAGCTTGGATCTAGCTTACCAATAATAGGCAGTGATGAAAAGCTATTAAGCCACATTTAAAAGAAACCCAATCTTATTCAATCGTTGATGGAAAACAGCACTGGTCGTATTAAACACTAATGGAAATTTATTTTAAAATTCCATCATTTTCAGAATACATCTAATCCCATCAAGTTTTTGGCGAACTGTGTTGTAAATATTTAGCAAGAACAGTGTTAGTAGCCATTTCTGCAGAGAAAATGTAACTATTAACAAGGAGGAAAGTAGGAAACAGACTTCACACTTTTCATCCCAACAATGATCTTAATTTACGTGAGAATCAGATCGTATTAACTTTGAGCTTGGAATATCACATTACGCATGAACTTCAATTTTTCAATCCCTCAATGCGATCGATGGCTGCCTTGGGGTGGCCAAGTATTAGCCTCACATTTTAGCGCACGAACTATGACCAAAGCAAACAATGAATAGTCCATTGCATAATAGGGAGTCCAATGGGGTCTGTTATAGTGTGATAACACTGCGTGGAATCATTATAGAGTATGAGGTCAGCCTTGTTATTTGAAGACTTCCTGTTGGGGGGGAGAGCATGACAAGTTAAGGAATAGTTAGTCTTACTGTAAAAATAAAAAAAGGAGATTTTTTTATCTTATATATTAAAAAATATCTGTCTGCTCTTCTAATATGTCCTTGAGTCTGTATACTGTATATAAACACAGTTCTGCAGCATCTTTTTATAGAACGCTGCATTTTGCCTTAAGGCTCCATTCATATCATGTTTGTATTTCATGTCCGTGGTGTTTGCAAGGTAGACCACTTTTTTGCGTCAAATGCAGAAATCTGTACATTTGGTTAATAGGACAAATGTTGTCCAAGTTGAACTACATTGGTTGAACTACTATGGCCCCATCATCGCACCACCACTGTACC
Source organism: Phyllomedusa bahiana (assembly GCA_025379985.1). Lineage (NCBI taxonomy): Eukaryota > Metazoa > Chordata > Amphibia > Anura > Hylidae > Phyllomedusa > Phyllomedusa bahiana. The sequence goes on along the minus strand of JAODAL010029187.1, from coordinate 18,323 downwards.
TATCAGAATATACTTTTTATGCTATCCAAATGAATACCACAGAGAGAACACACATGTAATGTGAATGGAGCATTATTCTTTTATTCCATCTGGAAATGTGAGAATAAAAGAGTAAGTTGACAACTAGGTTCTACCATCCCCCTTGATGTTAGGGTTTGTTCCTAGGCAGAGTAGGTTCTGTTAGGTTATATCCCTGACAATTGATGTACATAAACATCAAATTTGGTACGACATAGTCGGTGTGCGGCATTTGATGCTGGCCATCTCCATACAGTGTGGGTATTGGCAGTAAGATACAAATGGCACACACTGCCAGCAACTGGGATCAGAGATCATTTCAATCTTGGCTGTTTAACAACTTAGTTTGGTCCTCCCATGCCAACGATGCAATTAAAGGTTGCCAACTGGTTGTCACGGCAGCTTGGAGACTAATAAAGTCTCCCTGTTTTGCCATCATACTGCACCTCTTAGATCATAAATTACATCAACAACAAAATAAGGGCCTATAACAAATTATGTTAATGCACAACCTCAAAAAAGTCAACAGACCTACAAAAAAAGGCTACAACAAAAATAAATGACATAAAATAACACATTTTTAATATATCAACAGTTTTTGTGGTGGGGGGTGCGGGTGGATCAATAAAAGCACCATAGATGGAGGTAAGAAAGCACCATTTCTGAAGACAGGACAACAAACAGTCAGGTATATATTAAAGATACAAATATCCCTAAAAATACACCAATTTAACACACCTCCCAACCAATACATCCCTTTATATCAACAATATGCATAAGACCCAGTCACATAAATACTGTTTACAGTGTGGCAGAGCGACCATAGGTGGTCGCATGGTGCTGCCGGCTAGTACGTACGTCAAGAACCCGTAGAACTCCACCGGCTTGTCTCGGAGGGGGAAGCAGTTTTTGTCATCACAACATAGGTTCTGACACTCGTATGTATACGTAAGTCCATCCATTATGGGGTGCCTTCCCGTACACAGCAGTAGTGAGGTGGCTGTTCCCATGTTCCGTTTCAGGTTTTTCCCTGGCCTATAAAAAGCTGCTTCTCCAGGTAAACAGGGGCGTGGTCTGCTACGTGGAAGTGAGTAGAAAAAAGCAAGAGAAGAGCTCTGGCCCCCAAGCTTAGAAGCCGTACAGTACTGTGACTACATGGATTGTTCTGATTTTAGGCCCAGACCCCTAATAGAGAGGGACTTGTGTATAGTCAGTAGCCAATAGCCCAAGTTTTGTTGGCATTTTTGTTGTGTTTTGTACTGCTGTATGTCTACAACGGAATGTGGTGTTTTTAAACTACTAGAATCCCCCCCCCCCCCCCCCCCAACCCCCCCCCCTCAATATAGCTACTGAGGCTAGGTTACAAAGAATCACCAGGTTCTGAATGTGTCCAATGCCCATCTACCAAAACGGTGATCAGACGAAAACTCCCAATGTCCCAACGGCATACTAATGTGAGTATCGTCACAAAAGTTAAACCAGAATTACATATTAGTACGTGGAAAAAGGACTCGTGTCCATCAACTCAACCAAGGTGGTAAAATGTGGGTGAAGGAGAGAGACAAAGTCATATGCCCCCAGCTGCCCACCACTGTTATTACTTTGAAAAACCCCAGCAAAAACCAATCTGCTCCAGTGAGACCGACCTCTGACCCCAGAGCCTCCACCAGCCATGTTCCAGAATTTACATCTACGTACGCATTAAAATTCTTTAGTTCAAGTAATATCTAAGCCTTTCTTGAAACTCTCTACAGTTCCTGCCGATGACTCAGCGTACCTGCAGGTACTATTTCACAATCACAGTTCGTACCAGTGAATAACGCTCTTCTCCTCTGATATTGAATCGCTTTTTCTCTAGTCAAGGAATGTTCCCGTGTCTTTTGAGGGGGCTTCACTGAAATAATTGTCGCACCCAGACGTTTGTAGGACCATTTATTTAATTATATAATTAATCATGTTACCCCCGAAGCCGTATTTTCCAAGAACTAAATGTGTTCAATTCTACTAACCTCTCCCTCATAACTAAGATCTCCATTCCCCTATAAGATTTGTTGCTTGTCCTTTGTACTCTTCTAGCTCCATTACATCACTTCTATAAACATGGGCCCAAACTCAACCAGCATATAGGTAGAGAGATGATGCACCATCTTTTGTACAAGCGGTAGAATTACACCTGTCCCGAGAGTCCATCTCTTTAATACACCCAATATCTTACTTCCCTATAGGCAGCTGATTGACATGCAGGCTATTCTGTAGTCTTGATCTACACGAACGCCCAATCTTTCTCACAAGCGATTCTCCCAGTTTTTCTTCCCCTAGACATATGATCCTTAGATTATTTTCCAGATGCAGAACCTACATTTTATCCAACATTGAACCCCATTTGCCAATGGATGCCCAAAGCACCCAGTGATTCCTGGTCTGCTTGCATTTATGACATCTTCCATAGATGGCACTACCCTGCATAGCTTGTGTCATCTCAAAAATCTGAGACGTCTATCGATCCCTTCCACTATATCATTATAAATACATTAAATAAGAGAACTAATCTGACCCTGCGCACACCACTCACAACCGAGACCACTCAGAGAAGGAGTCATTTACCTCCACTCTCGGGTATATGGGGGGGGGGGGGGGGGGGGGAGGTAAAAAACAAAAAAAAATCCAGCAGCCAGTTTTTGATCCAATTACACACTTATCTAGTTTTTTCTATCCCAATGATTCTAATTTACCCACAAATGCTTATAGACAGTGTCTAAATGCCTTTCACAGTCTAAAAAACACAATGACCACAGCCTGCCCGCTATCCAACTTCTACTCACCTGCTTCATAAAAAGAAACAGATTGGTCTGAAAGCTTCTGTCCTTAGTAAATCCCATGCTGCCAATCCCTAATAATATTGTTGTTTGTCAACTACTCCTGTAAATTCGTCCCTTATGACCCCTCAAACATTTTCCCACAACAGATGTAAACATTACTGTCCTATAATTACCTGCAAACTTGGAAACTTTTTTGAAGATGGAACTACATAGCCTTGCCCAGTCTTCTGTTACTAATACCATCACCAGGTAATCTCTAATATCATGTACAGGTGCAATAGAGATAACGAGCTGAGCTCTTTAAGAACTCTTGGGTGAATGCACAGGTCTGAGCCTTGTTCACATTCAGTTTATATAATTGGCTTTGACTTTTCTAACTGAGCGAATTAATTATAGCAATGATGTAAATTAACAACTGCCACCACCTACTCTCTGCTCTTGTCCAACCCCCATCAACACTATTTCATTGACACATATACTGACTTGAAGAACTATTTACTTCCTCTGCCTTCCTTGGTCACCAGTGACCACCCCCCATCACATTTTTAAGGCCCTACTTGCTCTGACTTTGGCTTTTGAATTTATATGCTTAAAGAATATCTGGGTTAGTCCTTACAGTCCTTGGCCACCTGCCTTTCATTTGAATTTTAAGCCTTTTTATCACTTTTTTACAGATTTTATAAGCGCTCTATAATTTTCAAAGGCTGATGCCGACCCCTCTGTCTTATATTTTTTAAATGCCTTTTTTATTGTTTATTGCCTCTTAACAGAAGGTAGAAGCCTGTTGTTTTAGTTTTAGTCCCTATACTTGTTACCCATAGTAATATATTTTGGCAATAAAATTTTCCGAAAGTATATTTAAACTCCCCACTTGGCTCTATATCACCATTTGCTAATACTGCTCCCATCAGTCCTTATGCATCCCTCAATAAGAAAATTTGGCCCTTTTAAAAATTAAGTTTATTCCTTCCCGCCTGTTTTTCTTTTTTCCAGTTTACACTAAATGAATTATATAGTCACTGTTACCGAGATTTTCAGAAACCGTGACCGCTCCGACTAGTTCTGCTTGGTTAAAATACAGATCCAACAGATTCCTCGCACAAACTGCCCCATAAAATTACCTTTAACAGATTGGAGGAACTTCCTTCCCTTTTCCATTATGCAAACCGTGACCCCATCAAGGCGGGAAATTAAGTCACCCATTTATTTCACAGATAGCCTGCTGTGCTGACTGCACCATTTGATATATGCATCTTCTTCTATCTCCTCATGAAGTTCAGCGGCTATAGATTACACCCAACAAATAATATTTTCTTATTATTCCGCCCCTTGTATTCACCCACAATGTTTCCACATCTATTACTATCCGTCCTGTATTACCGCTTTCACATTTGCCTTCATATTATTCCTTACATACAGACACATATTATTCCTTACATACAGATACACTATATAGAAAGACACATATGCATGAAATCAAACAAAACCCGTTACCCGTTTACCAAAGAAGTTAATATTTGAGCGAAATGGCCAAATAATGAAGAGAGAGAATTTTTAGGCATTGTTATTCTTTCACTATTCGATTTCATTTTCAGATAGTGAGAATTAACAGGCATATGTGGCCTTTTTATATAGTGTATGTAAACTTCTGGTTTCAACTGTACACACAATACAGCAAGTCAAAATGTAAACGTAAGAGAGGTTGAATAAATGACAGAGGAAACTAGGAACATAGTAATGATACCAACCAAGATGGAGTTTGCATGCCCAGCACACGTATTACACCTGCTTCTTCATCGGAAAAAAAATAGGTATGAATTTATGTATTTATTTACAAAGAAGTAAGAGAAAATGAACATAAATTTGGTGTCATCAGAAGCAAACTGATCTGTAAAATAAAGTTAACTACTAAAGTTAACTACTACATTACTACTACATGATAAACTCCATAAAAGTGAAAAACAAAAAAACAATTGTCTAATTGCATTTTTTTTCCCATTTCATCCCACAAATAATTTTTGAGTCTCCCAATTGATTTTATGATAAATTAAATACTGTAGTACCACCTTCATTATAACACTACAACTTGCCTTGGTCGTCAAATGGTGGCAGAAAAACAAAGTTGCCGCTAAGAATCGCAACATCAGGAATGTTTTAAAATGTTTTTGTTAGTCGATCCTTACTAAAGTTATTGCAAATATTAAGCAAGAGAAATATAATACAGGGTGATATGCAGCAAGCAGTGCAACTGCTCTCCCCTACATTACAAGTATTTTTAGCCTTTGACATTCCAAATACTCAAACCATCCTCTTCACCCGCTCTGACACTCTAGTGGCAGTTGATAGCAGGCCTCTCAGTAAGGGATCTATGGCAAAAACAGCACCACCTCTGATATGGATGAACTCCTTTATAATTAGTTGCCTGTCACTGCAAATGAACACTTTATTGCTGGGGTACTGATCATTTTACTTGTTCGACCTTTGCGGATATATAATCTGTTTTTATTACAGAAAGTAAAGGAAGGGGGGTTGGTTGCAATATCTGGCAGTACCAACATGTTGGATTACATTGAGTGGCAACCCAAATAATAGTCTTCTGGGATGACAGCCACAGGGTAAGGTGTAGGTGCTGGCATAGTCCTTGGGCGAGCCTTATATTGGTGGAAGGACATGTGTGACACACTTCGCTACCATGCATAGAAGGTCTATGTAAAGATGCAAAGAAGGGCTGCTTATGAAGTGAAGAGCAAAAAGTAAGGAAGAATTGTATTAGCTGTTTTGACAAGCGGGTGGTGGCAGTTTAGATGGTCAGTTATTGAAGTAGTCACTACTTTACTACGGCTAAGAAGGTCTAGCAATGGAAGAGGTAAGTTGACAGTGTTCTGTGTGGACCACCACTGACAAAGTAAAGGCTTGCCCTGGAAAGTTAGCAAGATTAGTGGCCAGGTTTGTGGCTAGGTTGGAACAGTTCTGAAAGCAAAGTTAGGGGAAGTGAAGCAGGACATTTCAAATTCAAAAAACAGTGGCACATTATGGACTAAGGTAACCGTCAAATGGGACATAGGAAATTTGGAAAAAGCATTACTGCTAACTAGGATACATGAAAAAAAATTGAGGTTCTCAGTTCACACTTTTGGCCACAAAATGCTTAAGCCCACTCCCAATCATCAAGGGGACCTCAAGTGCAGGGTGGGTCCTCGCTATTGTTACCTCTATTGGGTTGTTCAACCTGCATACTTAGGGAGCGAGATACCTGCTTCAAAGAACCTGCACTGATTAAAAACTGGGGGAATTTCCTATGTCCATTTGACGGTTTCCTTGTCTAATGTGCCACTGTTTTTTGAATTTGAAATGTCTATATGAATTGCTGCCACACCAGTGTTCATTTGTTTTTTCAAACAAAGTTTTTCCATGTGCAAAACCAATTGTTGTTTTTGATGTGAAGCAGGACCCTTGAGTTTGGAGTCTGTAGAAACAATAGTACTCCCGACCACACACACACACCAATCCCATGATGATGCTAAGGTACAATATGGAGGCAAGCATTGGTGGGTCCTAGTGGACAGTATTTTGACAAGCATTGAAGTTAAGGTCAGAGCTATTGATGAGTGAGCAGTTAAAAGTTCTAACAAGGCAGAAAAAAGTTCTAGTTCGATTAGAACCTCAAACTTTAATGTGATCAGTTCGAGCTTTTATTTGAACTAGAACTCGAACTCAAACCCCATTAAAGTCAATGGGAGAAGATGTTCTGGTTAATTTTTATAGCTATACAGGTGAGGAGAAGCTGAAAATACCATCCATAACAGTAAACTGGATACGTGGAACAACTTAATGAAGAAAATTTGGCTCTAAGATTGACAAAAAAAACCCCATTCCTTTCAATTGCTAACTGAAAAGATGAGGACAGCTTGCAAGCAGGGGCACAGCTATAGGAGGTGCAGTGGTAGCAGCTGATATGGGGCCCTGCATCCTGAGAGGGCCCAAAAGCCCCTTTGACACATAGGAAATTTTGGAGACGGTGAGTTATACAATTACTGAACCCTCAAAACTGCTAAAACTGAACTTTTGGGCACTGAGTATGATTTAGCAAATCCAAGCACTCTGTATAATATATATCCATGTATATGACAGTTCGGCTATGTTCACACGGCTTATTTTGGGACGGATTTCAGCCGTAATTCGTGCCATACTGCGGTGAAATCCGTCCCAGTCATTATGGTAATCCACAGTTCTCATAGAGAACTATGGATTCCGTCTCCTCTCCCCGCTCGCCGGGGATTTGGGGGAAAAAAAGTACGTCTTATAGTCCGAAAATACGGTATATAAAACTCTATTAATTTATTAATTTTAGATATTGCAGCTGGGTAGAAGAAATAAGAAGGATCATCAAACTTTAACCCTAACCACCCCCTACAAACTGCTCACTCCAAGAAAGGTATATGGGCTAAACAAGGCATGTATGAATGGGGCTGCACCAGTTTTCTGGTGTACAGGTGCATTCCAAAGACACTTTTTACTGCGCCAAAGATTTGGGGCGTTCTGGGGGCGTCGCACCACATTCTTAGACGTAGACACATTTATGTTTCTTTGACGCCAAATCTAGACGCAGAACAGTTAGAAGAGCCAGACCAAGTTAAAGGTGGTCTCATGAGCCAGACTTGTCGCATTGGCACTACAATAAGCCTGTATGTATGAACTGCAGAAGAACAGGTTTCATACATGTCACTGACAGGCCAGTCCTAAGTTGCTTTAAGGTAGTGTAGAATGCTCCAGAATGTATGAACCTGTTATTCTGCAGTTCATACATACAGGCATATTGTAGTGCCAAAACGACAAGCCTGGCTCAGCAGACCACCTTTAACCTGGTCTGGCTGCTCCAACTGTTCTGCATCAAAGAATCATAAATGTGTCTACTTCTATGAAAGTGGTGTGACACGCTCCCAGAACGCCCCTAATCTTTGACGCACTAAAAAGTGTCTTTGACACATTACAAAGGCACTTATCGCGCAAAAGTTTGGAGTGCAGTTGTCAGTACATTCTTTTTAACTCAAAGTTTAAGCAATTTTCAGGGTGTACAAGAATTAAATAAATGGGCAATATCCCATCACATAGTAAATCATAGTCAGTCCTGGGCTATCCTAAGTATTTATAGTACAATAATGAGCTGCAGATGGTAAAGAACTCAAGGACTGCATACAACTGAGAAAATTACCATACACATATAGTATATGATACTGGAGGGTCATAAATACAGAAATTGTTACCCATGTATCCTACAGAGAAAAATGCAGCAGTAAAAATGGTCTATAACTCCCCAGACCCCCGATCATGTTCTGAGCCCATCGACAATACATTTAATAATCGTAAATGTTATTATGTGTTTAACATAATCACATTTACAATCATTAAAAGCCATGTAATACATCTAATTCTGTTTCATACACTATTCTAAGTAATATTAGCATGATCGCATGTATTGTATACAGGATCCAGAAAAACTATAGCCATAAAAGAGGAACAATATACAGAAATTTACATTACCAGGATGGCAGGTAGATGACTGAACACTGCCAAATACACACAAAGGATGTAGGATGCAGCATTAAGATGGAAACCAAACACTGATCATTAGATTCCATACATAGGAAAGAGGCATTAATAACCTGTACACAGCAGGGTCAGTATACACAGCACTAAAGTCACATACAGATCAAAGACTCCATATGTATGAAGATGCAACTGATAAACAGAAAACACAGCACTAATGATATCATATATAGATCACAAGGGGCCATATACAGCAAGGTGCAATTAATGACCTGTATACAGCAGGGTCAGCATGTCTAGTGAAATGAGAATTATTAGTGCTAAGACAAGGGCCAGGTACAGATCACTAGACTCCATGCACAGGAAGGGGGAACTGTAACCCTGTACATAGCAAGGTCACAATATAGCATACCTCCCAAAGAGGGACATATTAGGCCATGCCTCTAACCACACCCAAACAAATGACATCACATCAAGTCACGCCTCCAACCACACCCAAACAAATGACATCACACCAGGACACGCCTCTAACCACCTAACAAAATCATACCCCACCCCTACAACAGACCAGCGCCAACACAACAGTGGCGCCACTAGGGTTTGTAAATATGTATTTATATAAAGTAATCTACAGTATATACAGAAATCCATTCAAATAGCTGCAAGCCAATGTTCTATGGATGATACCTCTATATAATGGTCGTACAGTGACCACATAATACTGCTACACAAGGAGCAAATATCACCACACTGTTACTGACCACACCAAGACTAATATTATAAATGATACCACTATACCAAGATCAGATAATTCCACCACACCATGACAACATCACCATCACATAGTGACTGAGTAATCTTGCCACACCATGACCACATATCACCACCACATAGTGACTGAATAATACCTCCACACCATGACCACATAGCACCACTACATAGTGACTGAATAATACAGCCATACTGATCCTGAATATAAACCATTGCAATACTATCAATATTCCTGACATACAGTGACCATATGGGGGTAGATACCAGTTGTATACAGGCTGTGCAAACATATAAGTGATTACAGTAAATCAAATTTAGTGACTCACAGGTGACGTCTTCTCTGTTGGGAGTCCATTCCAATTCCCCCGGCCTCATCATTGCAGAATTAACCACACAAACCTCTTAGACTCTGCACTTCTCCAGCACCTCCCTACCAATTCCCACCTCTGTATGAACTCCCCATGGGGTGATAGATGGAATAGGGGGAGTATGGGGCGATAAACAGTGGTCAGGGGGTTATAGAGTGTCAGGTGAGAGAGGAGGTGAGGGCCAAAGCTTACAGGCACAATCTCCTTAAAGGAGACACAAGACCAACACCCCCACTCCGCCCCCCCAGAGACTGTGGCGCGGCTCTGGCCTGTTCTCCATTCCCTGCACCTCCAGATGATCAGCCACAGCCTTGAGCAACAGGGGTGCAGGGGATGGAGTTTAATACTATTGGATTCATTAGACTATATCGGACCCGTGCTGGTGTCAGGGAGAGTTTATTTGAATAAATTGAATTCCAGTGATAGTAATGGAGGTGTCTGTCAGATGCCTACATTACTAGTGCTCGGGCTTGGTGTCACCACAAGGCTAACAATAACCCTCTGTCACTATTACCCCACTGGCTCTTCCCAGTACCCCTGGTGCAATGGGTACTGGGGAAATAGTGACAGGGGTTAGTGTCAGCCTTGGGCAACAAGAAACACCGCTGACTGACACCAAGCTCGAGCGATAGTAATGGAGAGGCGTCTGTCAGATACTGCCACTACTATCACTGGAATAAAATGATATAAAAACACAGAAACAGAAAGAAAACACTTCATTTAAATAAACACTCCCCCACACCAGCCCTCGTTAACCACTTTATTAAAGAAATAGACGCAGCGCTGTCCGACATAGTCCACCGAATCCTTCGTAGTCCAAAAGGGAAACCTGTAAAAAAAACAACAGCACCCTACAAATGGGGCATCACCCAGCTTTCCGGGATGCTGAATAGCCTATTCAGTGCCTGGGAAAACTGGAAGACATCCACCATAGCAGGCATCTAGGAAAGCTGGGTGCCTGCTGTGGGGGATGTCACCCAGCTTTCCAGAGTGCTGAATAGCCTACACAGTGCCTTGGAACGCGGGGTCATATCCCCACAGCAGTTGTCCAGGAAAGCTGAGTGGCACCCGTCCCCCACAGCAGGCACCTCGTTTCCCTGGATGCCTGCTGTAAAGTGATGTCATCCAGCTTTCCCAGATGCTGGATAGGTTATTCAGCATCTGGAAAAGCTGGATGACATGGTTCACAGCAGGCATCCTGCTTTCTCTGGTGCTGGATAGCTCATTCAGCATGTAGGAAAGCTGGGTAGGCTTTGGGGAAAGGATTGGTGTGTGTCGAAGGGGTTAGGAAGTGGGGGGGTCTGGTTGGGTTGGGGTGGGAGCCGTTTTCTTGGTGGGCGGGGGGCGATTTGGGGTACAGGGAGAGAGGGAGGGCTGAGTGGGGGGGTCAGGGAGACAGGGGGGTGATTTGGGGGACAGGAAGGGGGGCCGAGTGGGGTGTCAGGGGTGAGTGGGGGCTGACTGGGGGCCAATTTGCAGTTCACTGTTTGCGGACGTGCAAACGGTGAACTGCAAAGTGGAGGCCCAGGGATTCAGGACACATGCCCTGGATCCCCGGGACATCCCTGAAAAATCGGGATTCCTCCCGGCCGTCCCGGGACAGCGGTCCTAAATCAGGATTGTCACGCCCAAATCTGGACTTTTTGGGAGGTATGATATAGCCCTGAGCCAGGGTCATATACCAATTACTAGACCACATATATTAAGAGGGGTAATAATACCCTGTACATAGGGTCAGTATACAGCACTGAGGAGGTTGTCATCTACAGATCTCTAGTCTCTATATACAGGAGGGGAAACTAATACCCTGTATCCAGCAGGGTCAGTATACAGCACAGAGGTATATCCACGGCTGACATGATTGTATTGTATAGTCAGTACAGCCTCTATGCTTAACCATCATAATGTCTGTCACTCTTCCCCTCAGGCTGCTCCTCTCTCACCAGAGTCTTTAGTACATGTTGTCAGGATGATTAACCCCTTAAGGACCCAGCCTGTTTTGATCTTCCTGACACAGCCCTATTTTTGAAATCTGACATGTGTCAATTTATGTGAGAATAACTTTTTGACACTTTTACCTATCCATGTGATTCAGAGACTGTTTTCTCATGACACATTGTGCTTTAAGTTAGTAAGACATTTTTATCCATACAATCCTTGTTTGTTTGTGAAAAATATCAAAATTTCATGAAAATTTGGAAAAATTAGCGATTTTGAAAGTTGCAAAATTTCTGCGTGCAAGACAGATAATTATTCACCACAAAATAGTTTATAACTAGCATCTACCATATGTCCACTATAGGTTGGCATCATTTTTTAAATGTCTTTTTTTTTTTACGACATTAGAGGGCTTAGAAATTTAGTAGTAATTTTTCACATTTTCAAGAAAAATTTGCAATATTGATTTTTTTAGGGACCAGTTCTGATGTGGCTTTGAGGGCCTGTATGTTAGATACCCCATAAGTGACGCCATCTGAGAAACTAGACCCCTTAACGTATTTACAACACTATTTAGGAAGTTTGATAACCCTTTAGATATTTCATAGAAATTAAAGAAAAGTGGAGGTGAAATTTAAAAATGTCACTTTTTTTGCAGATTTTCAAAATTTATCCATTATTCACTGGAATGTGATAAATGTGACTAGGTAAATGCAACTTAATATCAATTCCCCCAGGTCTGCCGTTTTCAGAGATATCCCATATGTTGCCCTAGTGCATTATTTGGCTCAACCATAAGCCCAGAATAGGAGGAGCACTACTATACTCTGGGGTCTCATTTTCAATACGATTTTATTTAGGCGCCATTTCAGGTTTGGGGACACCCTAAGGTGCTAAAACTTAATAAACACCCCTAAATAGGCCACATATTGGAAACTACACCCCTTAAGGAATATATCCAGGGGTGCATTGAGTATATAGACCCCACAGGTGATTCACAAATTTTTTTAGCATAAGGCTGTGAAAAAAAAAAAAAATGTTTTCAATAATCTGCAATTTTAGCTTAAAATGTTTCATATATACAAGGAATCCTGGAAAAAAGAACCCTAAAACTTTGTTAAGCAATTTCTTCCAAGTTCGGCAATACCCTACATGTGGGTGTAAACTGCTGTTTTGGCGCATGGCAGGGCGTATAAGGGAGGGAGCGCTATTTGGCTTTTGGAACGCAGATTTTGGTGGGGCCATGTCGCATTTGCAAAGCCCCCAAAGTAGCAGAACAGGCGAAACCTTCCAGAAGTCGCCCCATTTTGGATTCAACACCCATCAGGGATCTCATCTAGGGGTGTACTGTGCATTTTGGATGCACAGGTGTTCCATAGTTTTTTTTTAGCATTGGGCAATGAAAATGGGGGGGGGAAACGCAGTTCGGTCATTGTTTTTTGAGTTTCAATTTTACAGCATTCGCCGTGCAGTGTAAATGATGTGATAACTTTACTATGGGGGTCGGTACAATTACAATGATATACCGTATATACTCGAGTATAAGCCGACCCGAGTATAAGCCGAGGCACCTACTTTTGCCACAAAAAAACGGGAAAGCTTATTGACTCGAGTATAAGCCTAGGGTGGAAAACGCAGCGGCTACTGGTAAATTTTAAAAATAAAAATAGATACCAATAAAATTACATAGGCAGGTATAGGCAGTTTAATGTCCCCCATAGGCAGGTATAGGCAGTTTAATGTCCCCCATAAGCAGATATAGGCAGTTTAATGTCCCCCATAGGCTGGTATAGGCAGTTTAATGTCCCCCATAGGCTGGTATAGGCAGCTATATGTCCCCCATAGTACTAGGCAGGTATAGGTAGGCTATAGGTAGTACTAGGCAGGTATAGGCAGTACTAGGCAGGTATAGGTAGGCTTATAGGCAGTACTAGGCAGGTATAGGTAGTACTAGGCAGGTATAGGTAGGCTTATAGGTAGTACTAGGCAGGTATAGGCAGTACTAGGCAGGTATAGGCAGTACTAGGCAGGTATAGGTAGGCTTATAGGCAGTACTAGGCAGGTATAGGTAGTACTAGGCAGGTATAGGTAGGCTTATAGGCAGTACTAGGCAGGTATAGGTAGTACTAGGCAGGTATAGGTAGTACTAGGCAGGTATAGGTAGTACTAGGCAGGTATAGGTAGTACTAGGCAGGTATAGGTAGGCTATAGGTAGTACTAGGCAGGTATAGGTAGGCTTATAGGCAGTACTAGGCAGGTATAGGTAGTACTAGGCAGGTATAGGTAGGCTATAGGCAGTACTAGGCAGCAATAGGCAGTACTAGACAGGTATAGGCAGGTGTAGGCAACGTTTTAAAACAAAAAAAAATCACTTACCTGGCTCCCCGCTGCTCCGTCTCCCTCACTGGCCGGCCTCCTCGCTGTTCGGTCCCGCGCGCTCTTCCCGGCACAGGCGGGTGACGTCATCAGGCCGCGCACGCAGCGTGATGACATGCACGCTGCCTGTGCCGGGGAGCTCCGGACAGCCGCGGCCGCTCCGGAGAGTTTGCGGCCGCCCGGAGTCCACTGCGGAGCACGGAGCGCTCGCTCTGTGCCCCGCAGTGGTATCTCTTCACCTGTGTGCGCTCCGGAGGAGTCGCATGCAGGGGAAGAGATGACGGACAGTGCCCGGGCCAGCGCAGCGCCTGGACACTGTCAGCCGTGCTCGGCCTTCAGTTATATGCGCTCCGTGAGGAGCCGCATATAACTGAAGCGTCCCTGTCAGCACTCGGGCCATCGCAGCGCCTGAGTGCCGACAGTGACTCGAGTATAAGCCGAGGGAGGGTTTTTCAGCACATTTTTTGTGCTGAAAAACTCGGCTTATACTCGAGTATATACGGTAGATTTTATATTTTTTTCTGTTTTATTACTTTTACACAGTAGAAATACGTCTATAAAAAATTGCGTTTTTATGTTGTCCTATTCTGACAGCCATAACTTTTTTATTTTGCTGTGTGCAGAGCTGTGTATGGGCTTGTTTTTTGCGGGATGAGTTGAAGTTTTTATTGGTACCATTATGGGGTGCATATGATGCTATGTGTAGTGTTTTTTATTTTTATTTTTTATAGCGGTCACTGTACGGTATATATGACATGGTAGCTTTACTCAGCAGGTCAATACGATTACACCGATACCCAATTTGTATTTTTTTATGTTTTACTGCTTTTATACAATAAAAACACTTTTATTCAACCAGGAAAATACGTTTTTGCATCGCCATAGTCTGAGAGCCATAACTTTTACATTTTTCTGTGCTTGGAGCTGTGTAGGGACTTGTTTTTTGCAAGATGAGTTGACGTTTTTATTAGTATCATTTTTGGGGGGACAAGGCTACTGTAATCCTAGTAGTGTTTTTTATTTTTATTTTTAACAGGGCTCACCATGCAGTATCCGTGATAAGTTAGCTTTAGTCTTTGGGTCGCGACGATTATGGCGATACCCTATTTATATAGTTTTTTTTTATGTTGAAGCACTTTAAAAAAAAAAGAAAAGTGTTTTTAGTGTGTAAAACAATATTTATGCATCGCTATCTTCTGAGAGCTATACATTTTTTATTTTTCCGTATACAGAGCTGTATAAGGACTTTTTTTGCGGGATGAACTGACGTTTTAATTGGTACAACTTTGGCGTTTCTAGGAGTTTTTGATCGCTTTTTATTCCATTTTATGTGCTGCGGGATGAACAATAATCTTAATTCTGTGATTGTTTTTTTTTTTTTTTTTTTTTTACGGCGTTCACTGTACGGGTTAATTAACATGACAGATTTATAGGGCAGGTCGTTACGCACACGGCGATACCAAATATGGGTACTTTATTTATTTTTGATCTTTTTTGGGGCGATTGGCGTTTGTAAAGGGGAAAAGGGCGGTGTACGTATTTTTATTTTATTTTTTGTGTTTGTGTTTTACTTGTTTTTCACTTTTTTTTTACTTTTTTTCACTTTTTCACGTTATTTTTTTTACATTTCCCCACAGGGGATTTGAATGGAAAAAGATCTTTAGATCTCTCATTCAATAGGAATCAGTACATAGCTTGTTACTATGACTGGTTCCTATGACAACTGTCAGTCATGATGCCAGGACATGCCCACAGGGCACGGCCGTGCATCGTGACATCACAGACAACCCGGAAGGCATTCTGTGCCCTCCGTGCTGTCTGTCAGAGGGCAGGAGCTGCACGGATTGCCCGATCCGTGCGCTGCTGCCGCCGACAGAGACGCAGGAGGAGCGATCTCCACCTGTGTCTCTCTCCGTTATTCCCACCCGATGGTCGCGATAATTAAGGGTTTAACCGCCCCCCACCCCCCACCCCCGGAGCGATCCGGGGTCGGGGCCGCGCTGGGGGGATGTCAGCTGTAATATACAGCTGACACCCCCCGCGTCCGATCGCGCTGAACTCTGCTTTAGAGTTCCGCGATCCTCAGGGACGTATCCATACGTCCAGGTGCGTGAACCCCCAAAACGACCTGGGCATATGGATACGCCCAAGGTCCGTTAAGGGGTTAAAATCGGTGTGGGGAAAATTTTCTTTTGTTCCACCCCTTTAACCAGTTGAATGTCTCCTCCGAATTATATTATTATTACAGCTGTCGACAGCCGCAGCTCGAGAAATATGACCCACACCTTCCGTTTGGGACATGAATCTGAAGTTTAATCACAGTAAATTACATTCCAATAGAACTTTTTAATCACATTAGGCATGAAGTGATAACACACATTCCTAAGCTCTCCTCTGTATCATCTGGGGGGAGGAGAGAAGCTTTGAATCTCTTGCTGTTAGCAGACCCTTCATCCGTCTCAAGAAAAGCTGTGTTGAACATATCTGATACTTTGATAAGGATGTATAGTAGTAAAAGCAGTTTAAACAAACTATCTGATGAGCTTAATAAGAATGTAATGATGAAACAGACTTTGATTTTTTTCCTTAAATTACCAACTTGACAGTCCACCCTATAAAGATCAGAATCTGTTCTAACGCTCCCCCCTAGAGCGTGAATGATGATTGATGCTCTTCCCTAAACTGAGCAAGAATGAGTAAAGGTCACTTTCCTTAGACACCAGGGTGAACAGGTGGAGCGGGTGTTGAACCCACTGAACCACTGTCAGGCTTGCTCCAAGGGGCGTAACCAAGCAACCGCTGGTATCTTCACAGAGCCTTTGATGGTAAGGATGACTCTTCCCAACGACCGCCAGGTGCCACCTCAGAGCAAACTTCGATAAGGATGTATAGCAGTAAAAGCAGTTTAAACAAACTATCTGATGAGCTTAATAAGAATGTAATGATGAAACAGACTTTGATGTTTTTTCCTTAAATTACCAACTTGACAATGTGACCTCCTGGCTCCTCCATAAAGAACTCAGTAATGACAGATATGTACAGATTTATACACACAGCCACCAGACTCATGAAGTTTAGCTATCAGCCATGCCTGCAGGATGTGAGGGGCAGCAGATACTTCCCACATGTGACTACATGAATTTCTGTAATAATAGTAATCCCATATACAATGTAGCAGCTTATACTATACTACTATGTACATTGGGGAAAAAAGTATTTAGTCAGCCACCAATTGTGCAAGCTCTCCCACTTAAAAAGAGGAGAGAGGCCTGTAACTGACATCATAGGTAGACCTCAACTATGAGAGACAAAATGAGAACACAAATCCAGAAAATCACATTGTCTGATTTGGAAAGAATTTATTTGCAAATTATGGTGGAAATATAAGTATTTGGTCACCTACAAACAAGCAAGACTTTTAGCTCTCACAGACCTTTAACTTCTTCTTTAAGAGGTTCCTCTGTCCTCCACTCATTACCAGTAGTAATGGCACCTGTTTGAACTTGTTATCAGTATAAAAGACACCTGTCCACAACCTCAAACATTCATACTCCAAACTCCACTATGGTGAAGACCAAAGAGCTGTCGAAGGACACCAGAAACAAAATTGTAGCCCTGCACTAGGCTGGGAAGACTGAATCTGCAATAGTCAAACAGCTGGGTGTGAAAAAAACAACTGTAGGAGCAATAATTAGAATATGGAAGACATACAAGACCACTGATAATCTCCCACGACCTGGAGCTCCACGTAAGATCTCAATCCATTGGGCCAAAATGATCACAAGAATGGTGAGCAAATATCCAAGAACCATACTGGGGGACCCAGTGAATGACCTGCAGAGAGTGGGACCAAGGTAACAAAGGCTACCATCAGTAACACTAAGCCGTGTTACAGCAGGAGTACTGGATCCACTGGACCACCACAAGCAGTGATACAGGCCATGCCAGGAAGTGGAGTTTAAGTGGGTCCCAGTATTCACCAGAGCCCGCCGCAAACCGGCATGGACTTGCTGCGGCAGGAGTTCCACCAGGTCGCTACCCCTGATGCAGTTAGCTTGCGGAGGCAGCCGACGTGCAACGAGGTACAAAGTTGTGAGGCAAACTCGTAGTCGGGAACAGGCAGGAAGGTAAGGGCAGGCGGCGAAGGTTGGTGGTCGATGGACGAAGGCAAGTGGTTCAGTACATGGAAAATACGGACAAGCCATCTGGGAACGCTTTCTCTAAAGGTGACACACACTAAAGATCCGGCAGGGAACTGATGTGGGATGTGGGAATATATAGGGTCAGCGCCCCGCAACTAGCCCTTTAAATCTCAGAGAGCGGGAGTGTGCACCGGCCGGCAGAGGAAGATGGTAGGACAGGCGCATGACTAGGTGAGTAGCCGCCAGCATAACGAATGCATCCACAGCCCGACATGCAGCCCACAGCGCAACCCATCCCCAGCCAGTGAAACCCCAAAAAAGGACAAGGGTGTAAAGAGCCACCC
>JAODAL010029186.1:0-52036 GCA_025379985.1 Phyllomedusa bahiana | reverse complement strand
AAAATGACGAGTGGGTGGGGTTCCGGGCATCAGCCCCCAGCAGAAAGCATGAGGTCGGGGACAGGAAACAATGACAATGTGTAGGTAACGGCAGCAGCCACAGCAGCAGCATGAGGTCAGCAGTGGCACAATGACACTTTTATGTAGGTCAGGGCCCGCAGCCACAGAAAGCGCATGAAAGGTCGGGACCAGTGGACAAGGGACATTCTGGGGGTGGCAAAAAAAAGGGTGGGCCACAAGTGGGACAATGACCAGTGTGGAGGGTCACGGTTTCAGCCACAGAGCAGCTTTAAATTTCAGACAGTGGACAATGACAGTGTGTAGGTCACAGGGCGCCACAGCACCCAGCTTGAGGTCAGACAGTGGCAAAATTGACATTTGGAGGTGGAAAAAAAATGGGTGGGCCCAGAAGGTGGGCCCAAAATGACAAAGTGTGGGGGCCTCGGCACCCAGCCCCCGCCGGAAAAGCATGAGGTCGCAGGGGCCCAAAATTTGACCCCAGTGTGTAGGTTAGGGCCCACCCAAACAGCAGAAAGATGAGGTAGCCGGGGGGCCCAATGACTTTCGGGTGGCAAAAAATGGATTTTAGGCCACGGGAGTGGACAAGCCCAAGAGTGGGGTGGGGCGGCACCCAGAATGAGGTCAGACGTGGCACAATGACGGGAGTGTGGGGGTTTGGGTGGCAATACCAGTCCCTGGAAAAGGGGAATGGTTGGGGGCAGATGGAAAAAACTACCCAGCAGATGTGTGGCATAGGCGGGTGGGGGAAATCGGGAATAGTGGCTGAGGGAGGTTTTTGTTTAAACCCCCGGGGATTTCATTTTCCACATTTTGGGTGAGGCGTAAATGGTGATGTATTTCTGCGCCTAAGGCATTGGTGTGGGGGAAAAATCCGGGGCCCGATCCCGCCTAATTCATTTTTTAAAAGGTCAGCCCTTTTCCACATTTCCCTTTGGACAAGGGGTTTCCCCTTTGGGGTTTAAGACCCCCCCGCCCGCCCCTAAAATCCGCTTTTGTTTTCCACATTTACTGGCTGGGGCAGGACGCTTCTCCCTGAAAAACTCGGGTAATTTTTGCGGCCACACATCCAGTTTGGTCCCCAGTAGCCCAGGGGATCTTCTAACGGGGTTGGGCCCAGGAGTGCTGTCTAAGTAGGCCCCCAAAACCTGTTGGTTCAGGGTTGTCCGGCCCCTGCTCTGCTGCTCTGTTTGGCCCCGCCCTGCCCTCCTCACTAGGGGGGGTAAAAGGAAAGGTGCCTTCGTGACTCCAGACTTAGGTTGCTGCGTGGGCTGGAAAAATGCTCCTACCCCCCCCCTTTTCCCCCAGCAGCCGCGGTTTGTAGAAAGGTGGCGCGGGAAAAACCCCCCGGGGTTCGTCTTTTTCAGAGGAGGGAAGTTCCCCAAATGGGAGCGGAAAAACTGCCTAGGGGAGGTTTTTCCCCCTTTAGTATTTGAGTTTGCCCTCCCCCTCTCAATAGCTGGGAAAAAGGCTCCCAATTTTGGACCAGGTAGCGGGGGCCAATAGGGGGGAGAGCTAGAAGTCATCCCTCTGCCCCCTATTTCTGATTTCGGCTTACTAGCCAGGCAAATCGCGTGCGGGCCATCGCACAATGATCCCAGGGGCTCCCTGTCATCTCCACTGTATCTGCCACGGTGCTTGCGGGCATCTGCCTCGCTTTCCCCTCATTCCATCTCCCCCCTCCGTGCTCCTCTCTCTCTCTTGAACCTTTGGGGGAGAAAAACCATAATTTTCCCAACAGTGCTTCTGCTCCAAGTCCTCCTCCCTTTCCTCCCCCTCCCCTTTTAGTCCCCACCGGACTATGTGGCCGCGAGATGTATCCCAGTCTCCCCGTCCCCCGCCCAACAGATTTTTCAGCATCTGTTCCCGGACATGAAGCAGTGGAAATGACGTTATTCCCCGTATCCTGGCACTGACAAAAAATGTGGCCTCCCCAATGGCCTCAACAAACGGAGGTGACATGCAAGCTGCCCTGGTGACATCAAAGTTACACAGGGGAGTACTCCTGTCTGCCTGGATCATCAAAAAATCGTTAATGGCCTTTCTCTGTTCATACAGTCGGTCCAACATGTGCAGGCTGGAATTCCAACGGGTGGAAACATCGCATATCAGAGTGTGTGGGGGAGGCCGTTCTGCCGCTGCAACTCGAGGAGGGTGTTCCTGGATGAAGTGCATGCACAGTTTCCTGGCCATTTTCAGAATCTTCTGAAGATCGGTGGAAGACTTCAGGAACCTTTTCACAACCAGATTGAACACATGCGCCATGCAGGGCGCATGGACCATCCCTCCTCAGTGCAGCGCGGACACCATGTTCCTCCCATTGTCCGTCACCATGGTTCCGATTTGCAGTTGGCGCGGAGAAAGCCACACATCGATTTCTTGCTGCATGACGCGAAGCAGTTCCTTCCCTGTGTGACTTCGTTCGCCGAGGCAAGCAAGGTGTAGAACTGCGTGACACCGTTGTGCCCTACACATGTGGTATGATGGAAAAGTACTTGTGGAGGCTGAGATGGTGGTGGTGGTGGAGGAGGAGGAGGCGGACATTGGCGCAGGAGCCGCAGTTTGACAACGTGGAGGAGAAAGCGGCGTCTCCTGTCCAAGTTGTTGGTGTGCCTGGGCCGGAAGCACATTCACCCAGTGGGCCGTAAAGGACATGTACTGGCCCTGACCGTAGTTACAGCTCCAGACGTCCGCGCTGCCGTGCACCTTGGAACAAACAGATAAGCTCAAGGACTGGCCCACCTTCTGTTCTACATATTTATGAAGTGCTGGTACTGCCTTTTTGGAAAAGAAATTACGGCTTGGAACTCTCCATCTCGGCTCGGCACAAGCCATTAGTTCTTTGAACGGTGCAGAGTCCACCATTTGGAAAGGGAGGGACTGCAGCACCAACAACTTGGTCAGGAGTACGGTCAGCTTCTGCACCTTAGGATGGTTGGACGCATACTGTTGTCTCTTTGCAATCGCCTCGCTGAACGACTGCTGGCGCCATGAGTAGCGAGGAGCAGGAGCATCTGGACCGGGAGATGATGTCAAAGAGAAACAGCTCCCTTCTGCAGAGGTGGTGGAGCCTTGACTGGCTGCAATGAAATGCGTGCCACTGGGCGCTGCTGCTGTGCTGTTGCTGCGGCGGCAGGATGGACCACCACATCTGAGCCACGTTTCTCCCAGGCCACCGGATGGTGACGCATGCAGTGTGTTGACGCAGGGCCGTGGTGCCGTTAGCTCCCTGGCCACGCTTCACTTTCTACCCACAGATTCTACATATACCCATATTCGGCTCCTCCGGTGTCTTAGCAAAGAACTGCCACACCGCCGAGTATCGGATTTTATCGCCAACGCTCCGCACTGAGTGACTACTGCCGCCGCTGCCTCGCTGAGCCCCAGTGCCGCTACTTTCTTGAACCTGCGAAGCGGGTTTTTTACCCCGTGGCCGCTTGGCTCCCGACCTCACACTGCTGCTATCCTGCTGACTCACGGCCACACGATCCACTTGCTGGCTGCGCTGCTGCCTGACGTGCAAGCTGATGCCCTCTTCTCCTGACGATGATGAAGCCCTTGCCTCACCCGGCTCCCAAGTGCGGTCGGCTACATCATCTATTTGTGTTTCATCATCACTGCTGTCCTCATCACCAGTCTTGGTATGCAGAGGCTGACCCCTCACAACATGACCTCCCATGCCACTCTCAACATCTATACTTTGCCGCCTACTGCAAAAAGCAGGGGATATTGGCCCCATTTCTTCGCTGCCAAGAAGCTGCTGACTGCCCTCCTCAAATTGTTCATCCTCGTTATATAGTGGCACTGAGCCCAGGCCACATAGTAGATCTCTGGCTGAGGGAACCGGATGGGACAGAGGCGGGTTGAGGACAGGTGAGGGCCGCTGACCGCTCCCGGGCCATGCCAACTAAGGGTTGTGTCTGATGTTCCACCGACTCTTGGCTGGGGTTGTCAGATGTCATCTGGGAGGAAGTGGATGCCCTAGTCAACCAATCAAAAAAACCTTTTGGGTTGCTAAACCCAACACACGGCCGCTAGATAAACCAGGGGCAGTTGGGGGGCCCCCCCGGTGCCCCCTTTCTGCGACTCCCCTTGTTTGTGCGCGACCTGGGCCTGGAATTTTTTGTCCCTCTACCACTCGCAGGGGGAAGAGTGCCACCTTTTGTCTGACAAAACTGTTTGTTCTAAAATGTACAGCCACTGTTTGTTGAAGAATCTGTATATGAAAAAACCACCCCCTTTAAATTTAAACTCCAAATAACCCCACAAAGAAGTTTGGGGAAACCCCTTGGATATACAGTAAATTGCGCTCCAAAAATGGGCGGGAAAAAAATTGCTTGTATGTGCTTTTTAAAAAACCCTCTGTGAAATTTTACTAAATTTTAAAAAAGCACAAACGGGCCCTTTAATTTTAACTTGGGAAATTTTTTAAAATGTTTCAAAATTTTCTTTGTGCGGTGAAAAAAACAAAGTTTTTTTTTCTGAGAACAAACTGCAGAACAACGTTTAAATTAAACCCCCTTTGATGTAAATTGCGCCAAAAAATTTGGGAAAAAAACCAAAAAATTACGGCTTTGTAGCGTGTTACAATGGTTTGTTTTTTTCGCTACAAAAAAAAGAGAAAAATTGTAAATTAACCTTCGCTTGTAAAATTAGGTACGGGAAAATTTGGGAAAATTTTTTGGGGGGGAAAAAGAGGGTTTTTTTTTTGTCCCACGCAAAAAAACCCAACCCCTTTTTTAAACCCCGGGATGTAAATTGCGCAAAAAAAATTTGGCGCCAAAAAACAATAGTTTTTGGTACGGGGTTAAACAATTGGGTGTTTTCAAACGCTACACAACAAGAGAAAAAATTGTAAAAAACCTTTGTTTTTAAATTTAAATTGGTACGGGAAAAAATTGAAATTTTTTTTGGCGGTGAAAAAGCGGTTTTTTGGATTCACCACAGCGCAGAAAAAACGTTTAAAATTAACCCCGGGATGGAAATTTGCGCAAAAGAATTGAGCACCCACAACTACTAGTTTGTAGCTTTTTTACAATTGCGTGTTTTCTACGCTACACAACAAGAAAAAAATTGTAATTAACCTTTGCTTTTTAATTATGATACAGGAAAATTGAAATTTTTTGGGGGGTTAAAAAAGGGGTTTTATTTTTGTCACCACAGCGAAAAACAACGTTTTAAATTTAAACCCCTGGATGTAAATTGCGAAAAAGAATTGAGAAACCCAAAAAATTAAGGGTTTTTTGAAATTTAAAAAGCGGGTTTCTTTAAATGAATAAAAACAGGAACTGGCTTAGACCCCCCCTTGGATATTCAATGTTCTGTGAGCAATTTTCATTAAAAAGTTTTATGAGCCATGGACCCCACACTGGACTTCAGAAACCAATACCCAAAAAAAAACAGAAAAAGAAAAATTAAGAGGAAAACAGTCTCTGAGACAAAGTGAGACACCCCACAAAAAACGCTGTTTTAAAAAATGAGTTCTTCATAAAAAGCTTTTTTTCACAATCAGCCGCGGGAGCCCTTCCCCGATCGTACAGTGAGAGGAGTGTGAGCCCCCCGGGGCGCGCCCCGGGCTTATATATATATTTGGCGGTGCTTTACAGAAAACCCCCCGGGGCCCCTATTAGCTTCATCTTGCACAAGCCATGCAGGCTTGCCCTTTTTTCCTCCCCCGGGGTGGGTTTGCCCCAAAAAAACGCCATGTGCTCGCAGCCAATTTTTTTAATGAAAATTTACCCTTCCCTTCCCCCCAAGTCCCCCAAACTTTGACTTCGTTCCCGAACCGAAGTTTTTTCCCGAAAATTCTAAACGAATTCCACTTCGTTAGAATCAATTCGCCCATCTCTATCTCAGGGGTCATTTAGCTCAAGGATCGCAGGCACTCCAACATATGTCACTCCAACACGAAGCTTTTTCTTTAAACTTGGTTCCAAAATTTATTAGGCACAGGTTCGTTAAAGAACGTTTAAAAAACAAACAAAAACCTCTTTACGTCAGGGCCAAATAGCTAAACATGTAGAGCACGGGTGTCAAACACAAGACCCGCAGGCTGAATCCGGAACGTTGCCTTGTGATATCCGGCCCGGCACTTGTTGCTGAGCTGTGCTCCGCAGCGGCTGCTTCACTCACTGAGACAGGAGGAGGCCCGAGCAGCACAGTGAGCTCAGGGGGAAGAACACCAACTGCCTGTCTCCGCCTGCTCAGTACTCCGGCCCTGCCTCTTTAGGACACTGAGCAGATGTGTTTCCAGCCTGGCAAGAAGATACCTGCTCCTGCGGAGGACAATTCAATGAGGCTGGTAAGTGGCCTGTACTTTACTACTGGGGCCTTACCAGCTAGTCCTCTACCTCCCCCACCAGGTCCTATCAGATAACCCCCTACCCCCACCCCAGGTCTTACCAGTTAGCCTGCCTCCCCTCCCTGGGCCTCACCATCTAGCCCCCTATCTCCACTCTGGGCCTTACCAGCTAGATCCCTATCACCCCTCTGTGCCTCACCAGTTAGCCTGCCTCCCTCCTGGGCCTCACCATCTAGCCTGCCTCCCCACTCGGCCTCCACATCTGGCCTGCCTCCCCCTTGGGCCTCCACATCTAGCCTGCCTCCCCCTGGGCCTCCACATCTGGCCTGCCTCCACATATGGGCCTCCACATCTGGTCTGGCTCCCCCTGGGCCTCCACATCTGGCCTGCCTCCCCACTGGGCCTCCACATCTGGCCTGCCTCCCCCCTGGGCCTCCACATCTGGCCTGCCTCCCCTCTGGGCCACCACATATGGTCTGCCTACCCCATGGGCCTCCACATATGGCCTGCCTACCCCCTGGGCCTCCACATCTGGCCTGCCTCCACATCTAGCCTGCTTCCCCTCTGGTCCTCCACATCTAGCCTGCCTACCCCCTGGGCCTCCACATCTAGCCTGCCTCCCCCCTGGGCCTCACCATCTGGCCTGCCTCCCCCTTGCACCTCCACATCTGGCCTGCCTCCCCCCTGCGCCTCCACATCTGGTCTGCCTCCCCTCTGGGCCTCCACATCTGGCCTGCCTCCCCTCTGGGCCTCACCATCTAGCCTACCTCCCCCTGGGCCCACCATCTAGCCTTCCTCCCCCCTGGGCCTCACCATCTTCCTGATTACCATCAAAGGGCTGATTGTAACAGCAATACTGTACAAATGAAACTACTCCTTAATAGCTCACTTAACTGTTAAGGAGACGTTACATTTACACAGTTCTAAAATTATGTCAGCCCTTTAAGGTACGCCGTGAGGCCGATGTGGCCCCCGGTGAGAACGAGTTTGACACCCCTGATGTAGAGTGTCCCTCTACTAAAAGTGGTCTGTGCCTACTGCAGAGCCACACCAAGCCAGACTCCCCTAGCTCAGGCTCCCCTCCAGTCTACAGGGGTTATCAAAGCTTCCTCCTCAACTCTGCTGTTCCCAGCTCCAGGTAGCCAACCACCCCCCTAGATCACTTGTAGTAACAGGCTTTTTATAGGCCTCCAGGGACCTGCCAAATGCCTGTCCTGGAATGTGGGAATTGCCACCCGCCCAACTCTTTAGCCATTACAGGAAAGGCAACCCATATTTAGCCACATAGCACCCATGCTAGCTACATGTGTCAGCAACCTATGGCTACTGACACAAAATAATTGCCTTCCTCCACCAACACCAGGTCCTCGGTGGCACGTCTGTAATAGGTATCCTGCTGCAGAAACATGCGACCACCTAAGGTCACACTGCCACAATATGTACACACATACATAGAGCTATAAACACTGCCTATCTGTACACACATACTGTACACATCACATATACCGTGTTTTTCCAAAAATAAGACAGGGTCTTATATTATTTTCATTTCCAGAAAAAGGTTTAGGGCTTATTTTTGGGGGAGGGCTTTTTTTTAACACGACAGGGGCAGAAACTGCATGCTGGGACATTTAGGGCCACATGTATTAAAACTGTCTAGGTCTAAAACTCACTTTGTTGCCCATAGCAACCAATCGGAGCTCCCCTTTAATTTTTCCAGAGCACTATATGAAAGGGGCGCTCTGATTGGTTGCTATGGGCAACAACAAAGAGAGTTTTAGACCTAGACAGTTTTCATACATGTTACCCCTAGTTCCTTGGCAGCTGATGTGGAACTACAAGTACCAGCGTGCATATACATGCACATACACCCCATGGTTTTTGACTATAGGGTATGCACCGTGCGTGTGTGGATATATAATATATAAATTAATATAAATATTTATATAAAATTATATATATTGTGACAGGGCGACGGGCTGTAATCGGCCATGATCCGCCACTAGAGGGGTCTATGGCGGGAGACCCTCTGCAGATGTGCCACCGAGGAACTGGGCTCGTGGGGAAAAGCCGCCTATTTTGGTCCAGTATTATATTACTGTCACTACGTAGTGGCTAGAATAGCTACAAGGCAGCTAGGTAGGGGGTGGCCCCTTCCGGGACAGCTATAGTGTCAGGCGGGTGGCTGTCCCCGCATTCCAGGTCCCCTGGGTTCCAGCCCAGATATTGGACATCTCTGGAGGCCTATAAAAGCCTAGTACTCCAGGGATCTGGGGCGTGGCTGTACCTGAAGGTGTGAAGCAGCAGAGCTGAAGAGAGCTCTTGGCCCCTCAGAGGCAACAGGAACCCAGACACAGTTTTGGAAACTGAAATGTTTGAGGGGCTTTGCGATAGGCCACAGATCTCGGGACAGAGAGGGACTCGTGAGTAAAGTAAGTGGCCAGACGGCCAAGGATTTTATTTTATGTGTTTGTTTTGTACACTGTGTGCCTTAATAAAGTTGGCTGAAGCTGTAAAGAGAAGCCTAAATGCGGAGTGCCATTATCGTTTTTACCAAGGACGGCGATCCAAAGCGAGAAACCCCCGGGACAGACCAAGATGGTGTTTCCCCGAGCTGAGCGGCAGCTTAAAAATATATAAATATATATATATAATATAATATAGTTTGCCAAAACCTCCCGTTTTTGGCTGGTCACCTCCTGCTAATGAGGGCCGTGTCCCACCCCCCCCCCCCCCGCTTCAGTTGTTCAACCTCCCGCGCTGAAGAGCTCTGGAGGTTTTATGTGTAAGGAGGCATCGGGGTACGTCTCCTGACGCTCCCCTGAAGCCCCCAAATGTCGCCGCGGCCGGCAGCTTCCGAGCTTCATGGGAACTTCTTGAGAGCAGGGGCCCAGACCCCTACTGGAAGGGGGGGGGGCTTAGGGGGAGCCGCGAGGCTCTTCCCCCCCCGAACGGAGAACCACAGCAAGACGTGAGTTTGTGCAAGGACTGGGCAGAGTGAGTGTGCAGGGAGGATGTGCTGCTTCATGTGTTCGGGGCCATGTGCAGCTTCATGTGTGCAGGGAGGACTGTGGCAGAGTGGTTTTGCAGGAGCAGGGTTGCAGCTTCAGTGTGTGTGGGGGAGAGGTGTGCATGCTTCATGTATTTTGGGAAGGGTGTGGTGCAGTGTGGTGTGTATTTCAGGGGGGTGAGGTGTTGTGTTTTTTTCATGTGGGGGGTGTGTGTGTTTTTTTTTTAGTGGGGGTTGAGTGGCGTGTGTGATTTTAGTGTGAGTGCGGGGGTTTGGGGTGTTATTTGAGTGTGGGTGCGGGGGGTATGGGTTTTTTGATGGAGTGCGAGGGCTGTGTGTTTTTTATTTTGAGTTGAGTACGAGGGGTGTGTGTGTGTGTATTTCAGTGTGAGTGCAGGGGTGTTGTTATTTCAGTGGAGTAAAGGGGGTATGTGTGCGAAATTTCGGGGAGGGCAGGGGGTGTGGTGTATTTCAGTGTGCGTGCGACGGGGGTGTGTGTTTTTCAGTGTGTGCGAGGGGGGTGTGTATTTTTTTTGGTATGTGAGAGGTGTTTGTATTTATTTAAAGGGGGGGGGTTTGTGGGGTGCGGGGGGTTTGTTGTTTGAGTTCTGGGGGACTGTATTGTGTTTGTGGAAGGGGGTGGTTTGAATGTGCAAGGTGGAGTTGCCCACTTATCTTCTGCCCCTTG
The DNA here is from genome assembly GCA_025379985.1 of Phyllomedusa bahiana. Lineage (NCBI taxonomy): Eukaryota > Metazoa > Chordata > Amphibia > Anura > Hylidae > Phyllomedusa > Phyllomedusa bahiana. The sequence continues at coordinate 42,019 of JAODAL010029186.1, read as the reverse complement.
CTCCGTCCTTGCCCCTGCTCTGCTCGGGCGGTCTAAATGGGCGGGAGAAGGCCAAAAAGGGGGTAGAATTTGCCCTCGCCCCTTTCTGATCCCCCTCACCCTGTTTTGGGGTGGCTGCGGGTCAGGAGACGGGCCGCGGGGAAACAACTCTGGTGATTGCTTGGGGCAATACCTTTTCACATCGAGGAAAGCTGGATGACACTATCCCCCAAAGGTGCATCCGTATTCCTCATGAAACGGATGTTCCCATGGTATGGGTGTACCCGCTTTCTTGGATCAAATAGGGTAACCCTGTATTAGATGCAATGTTTTTTTTTACAGGTTCCCATTTGGACACGCGACCATGGACTACGTGGGAATCAACCTGGACTTTTTTTTTCCAAAATAAAAGGGGTTAAAAAGGGGGCTGGTGCCCGGGGAGGTTTATTTAAATAAAAAAAAATTTTCGTGCAATTTGTTTGTTTTTTTTTTCCATACATTCCTGAAGAGGGGAGGTACTGACAGACCCCTTTTCTTTTACCATCGCTCGGCTTGTTGTCACCAGCGGTGTTTTTTGTTTGCCAATGGCTGACCAACCCCTGTCACTTTTACCCCATACCCAACGCCCAGGGGTACTGGGAAAGCCGGTAACGATCAGAATGGACCCTCTAATGTGAAGTCCGCCTGGAGCAAGCAGCTGTTTTTAGAATGGGAAGGTCCAGTCGATTTGTTCTTCCCCTTCGATAGTACAGGCGCCTGTTGGTTTTTCCCGGGCGGGTTTTGGGAAAATTTGAGGGGGGAACCACTTCTTTTTTTTTTCTGAAAAGTATTTATTTAATGAAATCTGCAAAGGGGCATCCACTGTAAATTTATTACAGGGTGCCCCTGAGGATTCTCATAAATAAATATTTTTGAAAAAAAATAAGAAAAGGGGCCCTCCCCAAATTTTCCAAAACCAGCCAAGGTAAAACCAATAGCGCAGCCCAAAATATCAAAAAGGGAGGCCCTTTAACACGGGTCCCTTTCTTTCAAAAAAAATTCACCCGAAGCGAACACATAAAGGGGGCCATTTCTGACTTTTCCCGGGCTTTCCTAGTACCCCGTCTTTAGGTACTGGGGCAATAGTACACGGGGTTAGGTAACCCTAGGGATAAAAAAACTACCTGGTTAAACCCCAAGCCCAGCCTATAAGGAAGGCGCTTCAGATACCACCTTTACTAAAACTGAAATTAAATGGAAAAAAACAGACACAAATACACAAAAAACTTTTATTTAAAAACACTCCCCGACATCACCCCTTTTACCATTTTATTACAGAAATCAATCCAACGGGTCCAGCATAATCCAATGAGCCCGACATAGTCCCAAAGGGGGGAAAACCCGTATAAAATTTAAGAACATAAAAAAAAAAGACAAACAAAACCCACCCTGCATCCTATGAAGACATTCACTTTTTCTGATCTCAGGGGTGCAGGTATGGGAGTTTAACCTGCACAAAATTTTGGGGACTGCAGGCGCAGCCGTAGCATAATCTCCTGGGAGGGCCTATGCTTTTCCCCAAAGAACGTAAACTGTGCCTTACTCCTCTCTCCACCACCCCCACCATTGTGTTTATGCATCCATACCGACACAAAATCAACACCCCTCACCCCAAACCCTCCACCTAAAACCCCCCTATCCTCTCACCTCCCCTTACACCCCATAACCTTCTCATCTATTACCCCAGATCCTCCACCTCCAAATACCTTCACCCATCGCCCCATAACCTTCCACCTACAACTCCCACCTATCCCCCATTTGCTTTTTACAAGGGGGCACAGTTAGGGAATTCTGAAAAAAAAAAATTTTAAGGTGGTTTGTGGGTAAATTTTTCAGGACAGTCGTGGCGGAAGAAGTCATCTGGGCAAGATGGGCAGAAAAGGGGAAAGATAAACAATTTCCCTCCAGGAACGCTCCGGGGGAGTCCTTTCATGTTACGCACTGTATCACTTAAGGTTTTGCAGACCTGTGTACACTGGTATATACCACGTATAAACATTATGGTGGAAAATTGGTTTTAGTGTAATGTTTAGGGTTTGGGACAGTTTGGGGTATCCCCAAGTCTCCCGGATCCGAATAGGCTAACCGACAGTCCAGGGGAAACTGGGGGACACAAAAACCCTTTTTAATCCAAGTCTAAAAAACAGTTGGTGGGGGTGGGGGTGGCTGTTTCAAAGGGGGGTGGCTCACCTGAAGAGGGCGGGGGTTTGCAGATTTTTGCATAGCACACCCCACCTTCAAAATTTTCCCCTTTTTTACTTTCAAAAGTTGGCAAGTATGATATTCACACACACACAAACGACACACAAGTGCAGATAACCTTATAAAAAAAACCCCAAGGCGTGTCCCCATTTTTTCAGTTCCTTTTTCTTTCAGTGGCATGCTGGGGGAGCTAAAAATCCCACAAGTCACACAGCTACCTTTAAATAAAGGGGTTGTCTGTATTTGTATAAATGTGTGGTCAATGTGATGACAGAAATTTTGTGTGTGTAAACATTTCACCTAAGGCCTGGGATGATTGACCGCGATCATGTGCGTACATCACTCAGGCCTAAGCCTGAAAAAACCGGGGGTTTCCACAAACGTTTTATCAGGGGGGGCGGGGCTCGGGGAAAGGCACTTCCCAAAGGCGGGCCCAGTGACATCACTCAGGAGCTCGACTAACAGGTTTTTTTTGGAGCAGGGTTTATATTCAACGCCATTCCAAAATCTGTGAAAACAGGGAGGGCTTATTTTTTTTGGGGGGCGCTTATTTTAAAAAACACTTTTATATAGGTACACACCGTGCAGTTACAAATACACATATCTACACACAAATTACAAAATAACCACATACTAAAAAAAGCAAAAGCTTTAAAGAACATATTTTATACTAAATTTTTATCTATCACTATAAATTTGAAAAAAGATGACCTTTAAAATATTATGTTACAAGTTATAAAGTCAACTATATCTTCCTATATATATTTTTGACTTTTTTATTGTTTGAAATCTTTTGCAATTGTTTTTTAATTAAGTTTTCAAAAAATGTTAAAACTTACAATATTGTTTAATATTTCCCACTTTTTGCTGGTCAAAGGAGCCCATTTGAAGATTTGCTGAAAGTAAGCACCCTGTAAAATGGATGCTGTAAATGTGGGCTAGCTCCTGGTCCTGTTGGTAACATCTCAACATCTCACCTCTCCTTTCTTTTTTGTCTGTTTGAATTGTTTTTTTTTTATTTTTTTATTGCATTGAAGTACAAATGACCTGTTTACACCAGTCAGCTGTTTGAGGTATGGAACCATGGTGGTGGTGGTTCCATGATATTCAGGACAGCAAAATTGGATACAGACAACTAAGGAAGGTGGTGGTGGTTCCAAACTGTTTAGGAACTATTGACACTCTCTCTGCCACCTAGATACACCTTCACTCCTCTCTGCATCTTGGATCCTTCACCACTTTCTTCTTTCTCCTGGGACTATAACCACCATACTGTGTAGGGTTTTCATGCACCCCGGACTTGTGTACCTGGAGCTGTAATGGCTTCGCAGTCAAGTTATGCCATAGATTAAGCATAGTTGGGCTGCTCATGCTATAGAGAATGCACAGTTCACAAGTTGTATGGCTCCAAAGGGTTTAAAGTATTTGTCTCCTATGCCCTTTCTTTTTCTGTTCGGCATCTGCATAAGTGTTTCTGCACTTAGGCTATGTCTACACTGCATCGGACAAAAAACGGCCTGAAAGCGGCTGTTTTTTCTCCGATGCAGGACCACGGCTTTTGTCATGCTTTGTGCAAAAACCGCGGTCGCTTCTCGTTTTCCTGACGTCGCCCATACAATTGTATTGTATGGGAAGACGGCAATAAAACGAGAAGCGTCGAAAGACGGGCAGAGAAAAGACGAGCTGTGTAGACTGCAGCTCGTCTTTCCTATTGCCGTCTATGGGGCCGCAGGAATGATCGTATCGTCGGCGCTTTTAAAAACGAAAATCGGCGAATATACGATCGTTTTCCTGTGCAGTGTAGACATAGCCTTACACACTACACAGATACTTTTAGGCATGGGATCTCCATGTGATGAAGTAATCACCCATTTCTTTAAAACAATGCAACAACAATAGTTTCCTCGGACCTTAAAATATAACTTTTATTATACCATATAAAATTACCAGTCAGTACAGTACAACCGTATCAAAGAATAATCACAAAATTGAAAATAAAAAAGCTGAACAAAAGAGAAGGCATAAGAGTAGGTTATCACAATAAATGCATGGGATATAAATGGAGTCACCAGGTATGATGTTTCAAAAAAGGATAACTTCAAATTTATTGGGATAATGTTAGTCTAGTATATAAATGGATAGAATGGGGTCCAGAAGATCTAAAGGGTCAGTAGGGTTGGAACAAAATATGAAGTATATTTTTACCCTGAACCATGCCCTGACTACCTAACTCTTAGCAGAGTACTTGCCCTAAAAATGGCAACCCCACCAAAATATCCTTACCCACGCTCTATCCCTCATCCTACCACCATAACCAAAGAAAGCAAAATGTGTAACTTCCCATATGCTATACTTCCACCAGTAAGTAGGAATCTTTGGTGGGAAAAACCACACAGTCACCAGTTAGAGCTCTCACCTCTACTTTTCTTAGGTTTTTTGTTTTTCCCACTGACGTTTTAAAATTTTTGTTTCTTATCTTTTTAGTCCCTTTAGGTTACTTAACCACAAGACGGCATGATCACTTGTGCCCTGTTTTGCAATACTATTATATTGCAGAATAGTTTACAAATATGACTCTCTTATTACAATTTGGCTCAGACAGGGTATAATCAAAGTAGTTGGATGGCAATCTTGGAGGCCTTAATTAGATCTTTGGCTGTCTTGATTACATAGTGGGTTGGGTGCAATCAAGCAGTGGTAAGGAGCACCACCCCATTTTCTAATGGCTTACTTGTTGCTGTTGTGTTGAGCATGGCACCTAAATAACAACTAACACCTGTTGTGTATGCACCTACTACATACTCCTTTATCGACATCATAACAAGGAGATGTTCCCTTTGTCTGGAGAACAGAGGATTCAATCTCCAGAAGAGAAAAGACTTCTTCATCATGAGAACTGTGAATCTGTGGAATACCCTGCCTGAGGAGCATGTATGGCAAGAACTGTTGAGGGTTTCAAGAAAGGCTTAGATAACTACTAACAGTTAGAAAATATTAATACTTATGTAGCCATTTAAAACATCTGGATCCAGTCTAATGACAATTTTGGGATCAGGAATGAAATATTCATTTTATGGCAGATTAGTTCATGCCTTATGGGTTTAAAAGTCTTTATCAGAAAGGCAACAAAGCTTAAAAACTCCCTATCCCCCTCCCTCCAGCTACATCTTTCTCCACCCTTGGTTGAACTTCATGGACATATGTCTTTTTTAACCGTACTTAACTATGTAACTATGATGTACATTTATGTCTTATGTCGGTAGGCGGGTAAGGCAGTAATATTACCAAACTGATATTGTATATTTCTGAATTACATTGTATATGAATATATATTATTAGTATCGTTTTTTAAAAAAAGAAACTCTTACCAGGTTACCTCACTGCTCTCGAGCAGTCACAGTTTTAAAAACACATCTTCAAGATAATAGATTCATGCAGCGACAATAACTAATTTATTAACTTTTAATTTTAATACGAAATGGGGTACAATGCTTACATAGAAAAAATACAATAACAATGACTATGACATACATATCAAACAGTTATAAAATAACAGGAAGAAAAACTTAGAAAGCCCTTACACTTACAAGTCTTGACTTACAGATCCCGGGGTAAGGATGAAGATGGAACACAACTCAATCCAGGATTGACCCCAAACTATGTACAAAGAGCTGACTCTTGGACAATGGGTCCTTTACCCTACCCAGCCATCTCAGGTTTTCCCCACCTCCTTCATAACTATGGAAGATATAATGAGGTGGGTGGACCCTTGATGTCTAATGAGGGTTGTTGCTTACTATCCCCACTAGATCCATTCAGGGACCCGTGCTTATGACTGGCAATATGTCAGAGGTCAGGCATGCCTGATAAGATGCTCTCCTTTAATCAAGTAGTGATGGCAATTATGTATACAGAACGGGTCATAAAGTATAATAAATATGGATACAGTTCATGTTATACAAACAAGGGGGTAATAGAACTGTCAAAAGAGACTGGTGTGAGGTTCTGCAGACCTATGCTACAAATTCTATTCCCAAAGGGGGGTAGAGGTCTTTGAGCTGTGGAAATACAGAAATTGTGGACTTACAATCTAAAAAATGTGTTAACAACAATACAGAATGCAGCTATTCCTAGTGTACTACATTACACACAGTGTTATTCTCTTTCCCATGTTGGGGATCATTGCAGGAGACCTCTAAATCATGAGGCATATAAGATATATACTCCAGCCACTTGTATTCCACTTGGTATGAGACATAGACTGGATTTTTTCTTACATTAATAACATAATCATATGCAATATGCTAATCATTTTATTAACATTAACCTGTTCCTGATGTTTGATGTACTTTTGCCTCATAATATCAGTCCTGGAGTATGAAGCAAGTAAAGTAAACAAGTAATCTCATCTTTTAGTGGTCAAGTACCCTGTGGGGACCAAAAATGAAGTAAAAGAAGAAAAAAATGTAAAAAGGAAAATGTTTATGCAAAGCAAAAAAAAAATTTCTATCTTTTTAAAAGTTATTTAAAAGTATTTCAATTTGATAACTGTATGTGGCTGTCTTCGTCACAGACTTTAAATGGAGTGGCAGTGCACATGTTTGCACGCTGCTGTACTCAAACTCTTCCTTACTGCACAGGCATAGTAAGAGAAATGATGGGGAATTGAGGCCCCCACTTAAAGGGGATATATCGCTTCCTTACTTCGACTGAGTCACACTGCTCTGAGCTTCTCAACTCTGTGAATGCAGGGGCGTTTATTCCCCTCCCAGCTGGATGACATCATCCCCCCTTCACTGCTGGCCTGGGACTCCCCCCCTCCTCCTCTGAGTCCACATATCACTGTGTCTCTCCCGATCAGTCTTAATTTATAAGAGCTGTATACATACCACAGGCTGCATTCAATCTAATCTGAGCACTGATGTCCTCTCACAGCTGGAGATGTATTACAGCTTTCTAAGAACGGCACAGATCTGCATGTATGCAGGAGAGTTAGGCAGAGGGTCAAAACTGTCATATTTTCTCATTGTACAATCTGCTGCAGTCTGTTTCTGCTAGGTGTGGAGACAGAAAAATGCTACGGCCCCTAACTCTGAGTCATTCTGTACAGCCAGTGAATCGACCCAGGGGCTGTACAGTGTAAATGAGCTCTCAGCTAGTGAAATGCAAGGAGGAGGGATTAGACCCACACTGGATATCAGTGTAAATAAAAACATAAGAAAAGGGACACTGTGAGAACAAGGCAGCTTTGCTAATGACATCCAATTGCAAAGTTGCTTGTTTTCACTGTCCCCTTATTCTGAAGACCATTTAATGAAACGATAACACCCCTTTAAGTGACTGATGGTGGACCCAGCTGTGGGATCCCCAGTGCTCATTTATCAACTATTTTAAGAATAGGTGATTTAAAGGTAAAGAACCTAGCAGTCCTGTGGTACCCAGGTAGCTACACAACATTGGTTATTTTAAATTGCCTTTAAGTAATATTATTGTTCCTAGGCAGCATTAAAGGGTGCATTTTGTTTTAGATTTATTGCAATCTGTATAACAGTAGTTTTTATGACTTCATGGGGCACAAGAAGTTTTCCAGTTATATCAGTACTAGTGAATTATTTTTATGTAAAGCAAACCTTAACCTGTTTTAGGCTGTTTAAGTGGTTGACCAACTTCTAAAATAAAAAAATAAGATATATATATGTTTGACATGAATATGTACTAATCACACTATTCCCCTATAGTAGATGCTGGGTACTATACATACGAATTCTACGAAGTCAATCTCGCTAAATGCTATCCACTACAAATCTTATATTTAAGGTCCGATAACATGGTACAGTAAGATATCACTGCAGAAAAAACTTTACTTCGTATATACAGAAACTGATTGGGATATTGCTACTTTTCTCTGTTCTTTTATATATTGCCCATATTTAGCTCACTATGTCTCTCTGTCATATGATCTCTAAATCTCTCCAATGTTTTATGTTAAAGGGGTTGTCTCACTACAAGGATTGCTTTTTATGTTAAAGATCTTGCAAAAACAAGTCAGTTTGCAAAATGTGTCCATTATCAGTGTCCTACCTATTCCTAGATATCCACTATTGTATGGGCTGCATTAGCTCCTCAGGTCGCTATAGCTACAGACCTATTTGATTACACCTGATAGGCTGCCAGCGTGGGCACTATAGCTACAGACCTGGTGTCCTCAGCAGCTCAGTTGTAGCCAGTAGAAGCCAGAAAAGCCCCTGAATTCAAAAACGAAACTGAGAAAACAGAATTGAGGTAAGATGAATCTATGTAGTGAGATAACCTCTTTAAGTACTCTCTAGATCCTTTATGTAGAAATTACTAAGATCAATGTGCTGTATCTTTAAGGGGTTTTGCAGTGAAGCAAGATCCCTTTCTGGGGCCGGATTGTAGTTTGCTACATGCCAGCCTCAGAGAACGGGGAGATGGTTGTACTTGCCCAGTTCTCTACCTTCTTTTCTATGGCAGTTCTGAATTTAGAGGAGCGAGTGTGCTTGGCTATACTTGAAACTCCCATAGACATCAGTAGGGAACAGTTGTGCAAGTGTAGCCATCTCCCCCTTTACTCAGATAGCAAGCTATGAGCTGGTATCGAAAAGGGATTTTGCTTAATGGAAAAACCCCTTTGAAATTCAAATATATAACTTGGTCTATCAGAGTGTAGTCATGTCACTGCTGTCTTTATACATGTTGCTTTATATTTCTCAGTGAATAGGGAGATGGCTATGTTTCCCCTATTTATGTCTATGGGAGTTCCGAGTATTTTGGAGTTCTGGCTGTATTCAGAACTGCTATAGAAAAGAACTGAGAGAATGGCACAAGTGCAGTTGCTGTGTCTGTTCAATTATTACTGCCCCATCTCATCAGTCAAGTGGACACTACTGAGTTCCTTGCTTATCAACATTAGCCCGCAGGAATAATATTACAACGCACCCTACATGGCTACCAAGTATACTGTAACGATGCGGCGGTATCAGCATGCGCTGAGGTTCCGATCGCTGGTAACCAGATGTGGATCTACTGTGATCACCGCAGGCGAGATGTTAGATGGATATCCATGGAGCGGAGTCTAAGGGGCCCCCGGTCTTCAACGGAGCCCGCCGCAAAGCAGGATGGACTTTTCTGCGGGGAACCCCCAGGTCTCTACCCCTGACGTGGCTACCTGCGGTGACAGCCGAGATACAGGACAGGAACTCCAGGCACAGAAGCGGTGGTAGACAAGTACAGACGAAAATGTATGCAGGAGGATACAGCAGGAAACCGGACTGGTATAACAGCAGGATACAGCAGGTAACTGGACTGATATAATGGCAGGATACAGCAGGTAAACATATGAGTCCAAGGACAGCAGAAAAACAGCGGGTACTGGACAGGTACAGGGACAGCAGAAGACAGACAGGTGGTCAGGAACTCTGATGGACTGCAAGAACTGAACCAGGCATCTCAGGGGTTAAGTCCAGAATAACAGACCTGAGAAGCTGGCAGGAGCTCAGCCGGCCAACCTCTCAGAAAGAGGTACAACACAATAATGGACTGACCCAGAGCAAAGACAGGAACTTTCTCTTATAGCCAGGGGACACAGGTCAAGAGGAAAGTGATCAGGACAGAAAACCTATAAAGGGCAGGAAGCTGCCGCGCGCACACCCTAGGAGGTGCAGTGCGCACACAGGACCCCAGGAAGTAAGTACAAGGAAGGCACAGACACGCTGATGGTCCATGGCATATATATAATTGCTATGCTATTACACGATGCTAGAGCAAAGTAATAAATTATTACCGCTTATGGTTCAATTAATAATATAATAAAATATTATAAGTTAGACTAAAAATGAAAGTAAAAATCTGTTTAAAAATATAAAAAAACAAAAAAGTACTTAAATATTTTTCCATTTATTTAAAATCAGAAAAATAATATGATATGCTTCATATATTATCATTTTTAAAAAAATTTGGGAAAACCCTTTTGCTTTCGAATCAATTTTAAAAAACAAACAAATTTAAAAAACGTTTTTTTAAAAAAAAGCCTTTCCAAAAAAATTTTAAAAATTTTACCAGTCGTTTCCAGAAAAACCCCATTTTTACCCCCCCCAAAACCGCGGACCCACCCCCCCTTGGCAAAAATGGGTGAAAATTCTTCCCTACTGTTTTTTTATAAATTGCCCGGGGCTTGCTTTCTTGGTGAAAACTTTTTAAACCCTTTTGATCTCTGTAGCTCTGTGCCTTCCTTTTCCCCCAATCCCCTGTAAAAAACCCCCCCAATCACCAATGCCACCCAAACTTATTAGGAGCAAGCAGATTTGAACTTTTTAGTCACTCCCTATAAATAAACTATTTGGCCAAAAGTGACCCAGCACAGGAAAACCGAAAAAAAACAATTTTTTTTGAAAGAAAATTTCCCTTTAAAAAAAACATTACAACAGGCCAGGGGGGCCCGGGCCCAACTCGAGGCCCCAAAAACAAAAGAATAAATGTTTGTTTGGGGGCGTACAACCCCCTTAGAAAACCCAAAGCCCGATTAGAATGCAAACCCCTTTCTTTTTAGTGTGCTAAAACCAATTGTGGAAAAAAACCAAAACACCTGAGGGGGAATTCACCCCCTAAAAACCATGACCCCCTGTCCCCCCACGTATAAAAACCCAAACCTGGCTAATTCCCCGGGGAAAACCAAGACGGAAATAAATAGAGGTAAACCAGAATAAACTGGGCAGGGCGCTTTGGTTATCAGGAAAGACATCTGATAGAAAACTCTTTAAAAGATGCGAACATTTACAAAAAAAGGGACAAAGATATTCGGCAAAAGGGGAGAAAAAGTCCCTGGCTGTATGTTTAACTTTGCAATAAATAAAAAAAATTAGTGGATAAATAACCCAAAAAACCGGGAAATTTCTTTAAAATAAAATTTAAATTTTAAGGAAATATCCCTGGCGGAATCCCCTTTGGCAAAGTTGTTTTTTTTACAGTGCAATTTGGGAAATGGAACCTGCAAGGGGGTTTTTTCCCAAAAGCCCCTGAACTTTAAAAAAATCCAAATAATTTGGTGACTGGATACCTTCTTTCTTTTTATTATTTCACGGGCTACAGCCTGCACAAAAAATTTGAGAGTCTTAAAGCAGGGGAAAGAGCCCCCTTCTTTTTTCTTTTTTTGCCCCATTTTTTTTGGGTTTTTTAAAAACATACTCTTCGCCTTTTGGGCCCCCGACTTGATTTGACTTTCTTTTGTCTTGTTTTCTTTTAGTTCTGAAGTATGTGTACTCCCTTATTTGTTCTGTATTTCTCTCCTACTTGCGCTTCCCTTCTGAAAACCCCTTTCTGCAAAAAGAAACCCCCTGGGTTTTTTCCCGGGTTGGCCGCGACCCCCCGGTAAAAAACCCCCCCGCGGCGCCCCCCATGAACCCCCCCTGGCGGGTCCCCGGCGGGAAATGGGGGCCCGCTGCGGAACCCGCTCCCCGGGCCCCCCCGTGGTGGCACCCGTCCCCGCCCCAACTCCCGGGCCTCGTTCCCCGTGGGAGGTCCTGCCCTCCCGGCCCGGAAATGCACGCGCGCAGAAAATCCATGTCTCTACAGCCCCCGCCCGGCCCCCATTTCTGAAAGAATCCCTGCCTGCACGTCCCCCGCGTCCCGGGAAAAACCGCTCACACCTGGGTTCCCTTTAAAAAGGCCTTTCCTGGGGTGCTTTTTCCCCCTTTCCCCCTTTTGTGATGCCATTGGAGGTGACTTCTGAGGTGGTTTTTTCTTTCCCGGGAATTTTTTCCGGATTTCGGGTTCTCCGGGAATTTCCTTTTCCTTCCTCTTGGGAAAAACCCCAAATTAACCGCGAAACCAAAAACCCCCGGCGGGAAAAACCCTTTCTGCTTATTTCTTCGGGTTAGGGGGGAGCCCTTTCACTAAACCCCAAACCAGTATAAAACCCGGCCGGGGGCCCCTTCCGTGTGGGGGGCGCTAAAATAGGGAAAAAAACATTTTCCCACGTGTCTGTCCCGTGCTTCCTGGGCAACCTTTTGGGGGCCCTTCCCGGGGCGCAACCCCACCCCCCGACGTAAATTTGGGGAAAGACGGGCGAGGTCCTTGTTGGGGCCCCCAAAATTTCCAAACCCTTTTTTTTTTAAAGGTTTACCCCCCCCGGGCCCTCCCCAAATTCTCTGCCCCCGCTTGCAAGCCCCCCCAGGCCCAGCCGGCATATTTCCCCGGTTTTTAAATGGGGATGTTTTCCCGGGGAAAACCCAAATTCGCGGGCCCAAACCACATGGGCCCCCAATAACCCCCCTTTTGACCCCCCTCCCGGGAAACCCATTCCCCCCCGGGGAAGGGTTTTCCCGTTTGTCCGTGCTGTGAGGGAACTCAAGCCATTCGGCCTACTTTTAAAGGAGAAATGCAGAAAAGGGTTTCATTCGAAAATTCCTCAACCCCCCACCGGGGACCTTTTTCCCTTCGGGCAGAAGAAGGGAAAGGTTCCCCCCGCCCGTGTAAGACTACAGTTTCTAAAAAAGAACACCCTGAAAAACCCCGCAAACCCCTCCCCCCAAACCGCAGAACTTTTTGACCGTCTCAAGGGGCCCTAAGGTTTTCCCTTCCCAAAATTTGGTTTCTGCGGGGAGCCATAACCCCCAACGAATTTGGGGGGGGGGTTCAGGGGAAGCCCGCTTTTAAATTTACACCAATGGCCCTTTTGAGTTTTCTTGATGCCCTTTGGGCCCCTGAAACCCCCCAAAAGCGGTTTTCCCAAAATTCGTAAACCATTTTTTCCCTTCCGGGGAATTCTTGTAACCTGCGCATAGTGTCCCTTAAAAGACATCCGTTTTTTCCCCCCTGTTCTTCAGACTCACCGGGCACAAAGTGGGGGGGTTTCTGCGACATCTGCGCAGAAAACCGATTGTACCCCAAAGGGCGGAGAAATTTTTTATTCCCTTTCAGCCCAAGCCTTAACCTTTTCCCTCGGGTACTTATTTCTCGGCGGGGCCCTTTAAAGATGGAACCCCACCCCAAAATTTCTCTGCTTGCTACAAGGGCCCCCCGTCCTGTCGGTCTTGTGCTATACAGGCTTCCCCTGGGCTTTGAAATTTTATTCCCCAAAACCAAATTTAAATCCCCACTTCTCCACCTTGGGGGCCCCTTTAATTTGCCCCACTAGGAAAAATTTGCAAAACCCCGAATGTTGGACCCCGGGAAGGCTGAGAAGGCGTTTGTTGATTTTAACGACTGCCCTTCTCCACTGCACCTGCCCTTGGTACCGGCCTGTTTTCCCGAGACGCCGTTCCCCTTTTGGAGGTGGATCCCTTTTTTCCGGGGGGGGGGGGGTCCCCACACAGAAACCCCCCAAAAAGGGAAAAGATTCTCACATGTGGGTTTCCCAAAGCCTTTTTTCCCCGCCGCAGGGGGGAAAACATGCCTTTGGGGAAACCGGGGAACTTTTGGCTAACATTTAAAAGCCCGGAAAAAGTGGCGACACCTGCTGGAGGGGGCTGTCACCCAATCGAAAACCCCTTTACGGACCACAAAAAATTTTTTTGTTTTTCCCAGAGGGGGCCCAATTTTTAAAACCCCTCCAAGCCGGTGGTCTCTTTTTCCACATTTTGACTTTGGGCTTTACATTTCCGACCTGCAAAAAGAAAAACGTCAAGGTTTGACCCCCTTTCCCCCGTGCCTGGGGAATGGGCTTTGAAAAAAACCCGTGTAAACAACATTTCATTTCTCCCCAAACTTGGTTTCCCACGGGCCCCCGCAGATCTCCAAAACATTCCTAGGGGCAAAGGACTTACGTGCCGCGGGCACCCCAGAGTTTGGAAGTTTTTACGTTTTGGATCTTGCGGAACTACTGGGGGGCCGACTCTGGCACAAAATGAAAAAGGGACTTCCCCCTCCCATGTGTCACTTGGCTCGGAACAATTTTCCCACCCCCCAAAAGGCCCCCGGGGCCCTCTTGCATCCACGCCCTGCCAGAAATCCCTTGGAGGGCACAAAGCAATGGTTTTCTTTCCAAGATCTACCAGTTTCCTCTGGGGAATTCGGTCATCTGGGGGGTTTACGGACCGGTTCTCAAAAGATGCCCACTTTTTTCCTCTTCCCTGGCCTCCGCCCTTCCCCCAAAAAAAAAAAAAAAAAAAAAATTGGCTATCTTTTTTTTCCGGGCATTTTTTCCCGGCTACAAGGATTCCCCTTCACCCCTTTTTCCCCTTTTGACCGGGTTTTTCCAATTGTTTCCCGATTCGGGCGTGCACTATGCTCCCGTCTAAGTCAAGTTGGACTTTCTATGGGCCAAATCACCCTCAGCCCTAAGGGGCATTTGGAAGGGTAAACCCGGGAAATTCTGGGAGAATACCTCCCGCCCCTTTGTACCCCCGGAAACGCCAGGCCCAAACTGGGACCAGCTGCTCCCTTGGGGCCGAATTTTCCCAAAAAACCATCGTGACTGGGAAATGAAAGGGGCGTCCCCCCCCCTTTAATTTGTATTCAAATGGCCCCCCCCCCCACCCCCCCCCCCTCCCCTCTGATTCAAAATTGCCCGCTGTCAATGACCAAGTTCGGAAAAATCAAGGCCACCCTGGCGGGGAAGACGCAATTTTTCTCTACTTGGGGTCTGCCCGCATGAAAACAAGTTTTGACAAAAGGAGAAAAACCTGCCCCCGACTTCCTCCCGGGGGAAAAAATTTTGGGCTCCCCTCGGGTATGTGCGCCAAAATTTTCCCAGTTTTTAAAGGGGGGCCCCTTTCGCTTCCTCAAACCCTTAAAGGTTCTTCGGCAGTTAAACCCCGGGTTGAAAAAATACAAGCTCTGTTTGGCTCCCTTACCGGTTTCCAAAAAAACCATTCCATTTTATCCCCCTTAAGCCTCTGGTTTTTGAACCGGTTCTCCCGGAAGAATGTGACGCCTTTCCAGAAACCCTTTTCCGCGATATTTCGAAGTAAAAGGAAAATCTTGGTTTATAAAAGACGGCCCGGGGGGGAAAGAGTTTCTTCCTCGTGGGGGGGGAGGGGCTTGGGACCCGAGGAGGACCCTTTGGGAGCCAGTTTTCAAAAACATCCTGAAATTTTGATCTCATCCCGGGAATTTCTCCCAGCCTAAAAAAGGTGGGGAGTTCTAAGGGGGGGGTATAGAAAACGGGTTCGCCGTGTTTCCGGTCCACGGACCGGGGGTGCCCCCGTTTCCCCATGGTGGTGCCCCGGGCCCCGGGAGGGAAAAATGGCGCCCGCGGGCCGCCCGCAGGCCCCGTGGTTCCCCTCCCCGTCCCCGTCCACTAAACCTGGGCCCCCCTTTTCCCTGCCGGCCCTGTCCCCTCCCCGGCCGGGGTTTCCCGCCAATGCGCGCCCCCTTTAACCACCCCCCCACCCCTCATCCCATTTAAAAAAAAGGGAATATCCCCGGAAAAAGGTTTTAATTCCCGGGCGCGCTCTATAAAGGTTTTGGGAAACCCACGTCTTTTCCCTGTTTATCTTTAGTTGCCCCCTTGCCCTTAAAAAACCCGTTCCCCCGAGTATTTTCTGCCTCCCGGTGAATTCGAACCCCCCTTCCTACTTTATCGTCCCCAAACCCTTTGACCCCTTGCCCGGGACCTTCCCGCCGTCCCCGACAAAAACGCCTACTTTTTCCCACGATATTTTTTAAACCACGCCAACCTTGGCCCCCCACCCGAAAGGGCAAGCCCCACTTCGGGGGGAAAGCGACCGGGTTAGACCCCGCCGCAGGAATCCATCCCGTTTGCGGGGGGCTCTGGTGGAAAACCGGGCCCCATATTAAAATTCCCCTCCCGGGGTGGCGGGCTTACCCCCCATCGTTTCCCGGTTTCCCCAAGGGGAAATCCCACTCCCCACCCCCTTAAACCCCCCCGGGCCCTAAACCCTTGTTAAACCCAAACCCTTGTCTTGCAGTGGATTTCGGTGAAGACCAGTAAAACCCTTTAAAATCTTTCCCCCTCGAAGGTTTGGATTGCAGAATGTGTTTTGGGGGTTTTTTCTTTTCCCCTCCTCCACCCTTTTTTGCCATTTAGGGAATTGCTTGAGTACTTTTCCAAATTTCGGGAAATAACGTTTAAATTTTGGCTTTCCCCTTTATGGCCGATTCGCTATTTTTGGGGCCCACCAAAGCCTCTAAGAAAATGGAAAAAAAAATAACTTTAAAAAATTTTTGTTGGCCAGGAAAATATATAAAAAACCCGCACCAACCCAATATAAGGGAGCACATCCCTTTTTTTAAGACACACCCCCAAAAATAAGGTTCGTCTTTCTATTTCTTCACCCAATTTATTAAACCCTTTCCTTTGTTTTTTAAGGGCCCGGGGAAGTTTTGCGGGTTTTTGTTTTTAATTTCTTATAAAAATTTTTTGGCCCTGTTGTATTTCCTGATGAACCTACATAAAACGGGAAATTAAACATATCAAAAATTTTGATTAATAACCCCATTTAAAAAAAATTCCCCTAGGGGAAAAATTTTAAACAAAATATTTTTTTACTAATCCCTTTTTCAGAGGGGGGAAGTTTTTGGAATTTAAAAACCCTGTATACTGTATGGGCGACATGTATGAAGGGGGAAGGGCGCCAATTTTCTGGTGCTTTGAAAAAAAAGGGAATGAAATGTTCAAAAGCACTCCAAAATTTTGGGCCCCATGATAAGTCCCAAAGGAAAATCCCGCCAAAGACATTTTTTAAAAATGTGCCAAATTTTGGGGGGCCCCCGTTCTGGCGCGGCCCGCACCACATTTATAGAAGTGACACATTTATGATTCTTTGTGCCAAATCTAGGCACAAAAACAGTTAGCCCAGCCATTTTCTTTTTAAAAAGGTGGGCCCTAGCCAAACCCTTATGAAATTAACTGAAAAAAGAAACCAGGTTCTTTAAAATTCGGCGCATTATCCCACTCCCCCTTAAAGCTATTTAAATTTGGCCGTCTTTCCAATTTTCCTTTAAAAGCGCCCCAAAGAGTCTTTTTTTCCCGAATAAAAAAAATTTCGGGTTTCCAAAAATTGAAAACCCCCAAATTGGTTTTGCCACAAAAAGGTCAAAAATTTTGGTTTTTACCCTTTTGATCAAAATTTTTTGGGAACCAAGGGGTTCTTAAAAATTCCGCAGGTTTTTAAAAATATCCCAAGGGGAATTTGATAAAGGACAAAATTTATTTTCGCGTAAAGGTTTTTTCCCTTTAAACCCTGAAAGGGATAGGTTCCTGCCCAAAAAGGGTTAATGTGATAAAAAATTTTTGGTTTTTGTGCGCTAATTTTTTAAGGGAAAAACAATGGTTAAAAACCTTGTTCCTGTACTGGGTCCCCCCCAAGTCGGGCCCAAAAAGTTTCCCAAAAAGGGTTTTTGGGGTTTTTGTTTAGGGAAATATGGGTTATTTGGTAGGAAACAAAGGGGTTTTAAGATGAAAAAAAAAAATTTTGGGTTTTTTTACACCGGGCCCAAAAACAAAAAAAAAATATTACCCAACTGGAACAAAAAAAAGCTCCAGCAAAAATTTCCCAACAGCATCTTGTTAAAGTCCAACATATCACAGGCAGGGGGCCCTTTCCTTCAGAAAAAATTTTAAACGTTTTTCACCATACGAATGTGTGGTGGGTTTTTTGGGGTCCAAATGGGGGGAAGGAACAGGACAGTGTTCCGGGGAGCCCCTTCCCTTAAGCCCCCAACTGCCACACTCTGGAGGGAAAATTTGGCAACAAAGAACCCTTTTGGTTACACTCCTCACCTAAAGGTGAAAGCTGGCGGGGGCTTTTTAAAAGGGGCCTCAAAGAGGCCAAAAAAAAAACCCAGCCCAAAAAGGGTGGGACGGCCTCCCCCCCCTTGCAAAAACACCCAAATTAAACAGAAAAGGAGCCCAATAAACTGAGGCTTTTCAAATACTTCCCCTAAACACAGGGGGAAAAATTTAAACCTCCCTCATTTTAAACTGGGCCCCTCCCTTTCCCAGCTCCCAAAAAGGAGGGATGGTGGAAAAAAAGGGTTATTGTGCGGGATTTGGGACAAAGTCAAACCCAAGGCCCAAAAGCCCAAAGGGGCCTTTTTTCTTACCGGTCCCCCTCCCCAAAAAGGGCTGGAAGGACTTTTCCCGCAGGGAAACCCCCCAGGTTCCCTTTACCCAACAAAGACCGGGCCCGGTGAAAACCAAAGGGGGACGACCCCAGAGCAGGTTTGGAAATGAAAGTGGGCAGAATTTGAGGGACTGGCAAAACCCGGCGGGAACAATTTAGAGATTAAGGTCAGGCGGGATGGAAAAAATTGAAACCAAAAAGGAAAACCCCGGCCCCCCCCCCCCCCCCCATTTTATTGAAAACGGAAACCCAAAAACCCCAACTGGGGAAAAGGGACCACAACAACTGGGCGTGGAGAACAGGAAACAAAACCCTTTAAAAAAGCAAAAAAAAAGGGGTTGGAAAGGAAAAAATTTTGCAGGGGGCCCTTTTAAAACCGGGGAAATGACATGCCCGGTTCCCCCGGGGAAAAGATTCAAAGGAGGCACCTGCTGGGGAGGAAGCGGGGAGGGACCCAGGGACACGGGACAGGCGGGAGCCGGGGCCGAAAAAGCAGCACGGGGAGACCAAAGATTGGGTAAGGGACGGGGCCTGCTTTTGGGAGTGGAAAGCAGTGACCATTACGCAAACCCCCCTTTTTCTCCCCCCCGACCCCTCCTTGGTCCCCGGGGGGGCGCAATAGACTGCGGGTTTTGGGTTTCCCAGTTAGGCTACATGGCAAATTTTTGGAGTGGCCCTGCCCCGCTTTGAAACCCTAAAATTTTTTGGAAAACCCCAAAACAAATGGGCAATCACCCGTGGAAACCAAAATTAACCATCAACAAAAATTTTCCTGGCAGCTGCCCACTATCCCCCCCCCTCTCCCAAAGGCCGGGGGATGGGGCACTTAAACCCAAACAAAACTTTGGACCCACAAATAGGGGCACTGCTTTTTAAAAATGCAGTTTCCCTCCCCTTTTTGGGTTTCCCCAAAATTTAAACTTGAACCCTGTAAAAAAGGGCCCCCAAATTATCACTTTTGGAAATTGGGTTAACCTTTTTCCTGTAAAACCATTGCAAGGGGGTTTGGCCCCGGACCCAAACCCTTTAATTTCCCCCCTTTCCAGATAAAACCTCAGTGACTCTAATGCCCACTTTTGGCCAGACATTCCCCCTTTTCCACAATAAAGGGTATTTTCCTTTTTGCAGGAACTTTCTCTTTAAGTGATGGGGTGCCCCCTTTCCCTTTTAACCTCCTGCAAACCCATGTTTAAACCCCCAAACTCTGAGGCATCGATCTCCCCAAAATTTAAACTCAGGGGAAAAAATTCAGTCCCAAAAAAACCCAATGGCTGCCGGACGGGGCTTTCTTTAGGGCCCTAGCTATGAGGCAAGTTGGGCAAAAAGGGCCGGGAAAAGAAGGGCCAACTATTCCCAAAAAATGCCCTCACCTTCTTTGAAAGGGGTTTTTAGCCCACTCTAAATTTGGGCCTCCCCCTTTTGTTTATTTGGGGCCCAATGGGGCCCTTTGGGGACTCACAAGGGCCCCCAAATAATGACCCAACTCTGGGCCCAAAAATGGTCATTTTTTCGGGGGTTAGCTTTTGAAAACCCGCAACCTGGTGTGGGGCCCTTAAAAACTGCCCAATTTCTCTCTGGAAATGGGGTTGTGCCTTTTTAAAAAACCAAAAGGCTCCAGGTTTATTGAACACCTGGGGGTAAAAAGGGGAAGCCCTTTTCCCTTTCCTCCTCCGACAGGGGAATCTGCCAGGACCCTTTTTAATTAAATCTAAGGTGGTAATGTACCTTGTTGGCCCCTACCTTTCGATTAGCTTGTCTAGCTTGTCTTTTTTTTGGGTAGGAATCACCCCCTTTGGACATTTTTTTTCAGCGCTGGAAGTTTTTTAAAAGAACCCCCCAGGCCCCAATTTGGCTTGGGCCCCAAAAAACCCCAATTGGGCTAGACCACCCATTTTTTTGGATTCCTCATTCCCCCCTACTGCAAACAGTGCCCAAAACCTCCCAAAAAAACTGCCCCCTTTTAGGGGCTTCCGGGGAATTGGGGAAAAGGTTTCACGTTTTACCACTACCCCAGGTTCCAGTCAATCTCTTTGGGGGTCCCAAACACCCGGAAGTCCCGGGAAAGGGTCATTTGGAAAAAAATTCTCTTTTTAAGCTGAAAAAAAATTTCCCAAAGTTCCTGTTTTTGGGTTTTGTAAAAGAGGGAAATCACTTACAGTGACCTGTTCAATCCCGGGAGGTGGTTTCCAATTTGGGCGGACGGGGGGCTACAACGGGGGATTCCATTTCTTTGCCAAGGTTAAGAAATTTTCATGGGGGGTAGAGTTTGGATGGGTTTTCTATTTTTGCAGGTTGAGGGAAATCTTATTTTTTTACTTCCCCAACCCCTCCCCAAACCATTTCATAGGGACCTTTGCCACTTTGACAAGAACTTGCTGTCAACAGGGGGAAAACAAGTAATTTAGTAAAACAGTCCTCAGGGCTAAACTGCCCCTCCCCCAAACCGCCCATTGTTACACCCGATTTCGGGGCCCCCTGGGCCTCTGCAGGTTCATTAACAATGGGCATAAAAATGTTAAAGCGACCCCGGCATCGGGGCCACTTTCTCTAAAAACGCTTTTTGTAGGGGAGAACGCCCCTTTTTCCCAAGTTTCCCTTTTGGGATGTCCCAGTAACCTCGGGGTGTCCCCCAAAAACAGTAATTAAAAAGGGAGGGGAAGCCTTTTAGGGACGAGGAACCCCCCCAAAATTGGAAGCAAAGGTGGGGCCCCCCAAGACAAACCCCCAGTCCCTCCCGTCCTTTTCTCCCAAACCCCCTTCCTCAGCTTTTCCCTTTTAGGGTTCGTTTTAAAACCCCAAAAAACAAGCTTTTCTTCGGGGGGTTTAAAAGGGGCCCAAGGTTCGGAGTGTTTAAACCTTAAAGAAAAATTAGACAAACCCTGAAATTCCCCCCGGACAAAAAAAGGGTCCCTTTTGGCCCTTGTCAGAAACTCCTTGTTAGCCCCTTGTTCGGAGAAAAGACATGGAAGAGCTCCCGGGAAAATTAAAAACTTACGGCAAAAAGTCTGGAAAATGACCAGGTTTGAAATTGGGTTTGCCTCGGGCACACTTTAACAAAGGACCCTCCCAAAAACCCCAAGGACTATTCGGGTTAAAACGGCACTTTGGGATGAGGGGTTTAGGGGTAAAAAAGGGTCTCCCAAAAATTTTGGGAAATTTGGAGCTTTAGGGGACAAGGAGGGGCAAGACGGGGGCAAAAATAGGGGTGATCTCCTGAAGCAACCCCGGGCCATTTTTAAAAAACCTTTTTGAAAAACTAATACCCGATTTTATCTCCCCCCCAAGGCCCCCCCTAGCCCCAGGGCCCAGTTGTACCTAAAATCCAAAACCATTTTTTCTAAAGGGGGCTGGTCCCAACCCAAATTTTCCCCCACAATTTTCCCCTTTGTACCTTATTAAATTATAAACGGGTTTATTATACCCCGGGCCTTGTGGAATCTTATTTAACACTGTGGGTTTTTTCCCCCTTGAAAGTTTTGGAGGGGGGGTTTTCAACAACGGGGCTGTTCCAAAGGTCTCCTGTGAATACCCTCAGGCCCGGGAAAACTTTTTTGTTTCAAACGTGGAAAAGCCTCCCCCCCTTTCCACCAGCACCGAAAAAAGGGAAAAATTTTTCCCCAGTGGTCCCCCCCCCAACCGAAATCCTCCTGCAAAATTTTTTCGGGTTTAGGGGGAAAGGGTTTGAAGACGGGGGCTGGAAAGTCCTTGGTAAAAAACCCAAACTGGGGATTTTTTTCTAAAAGTGGCCCAAAAAAAAAACGGAAATTCTGTCCTTTTATCATGGGTTGTATTCAACCCCCTATAACCCCCCCAACCTTCAAAAGCCCCAGGGCCCCTTTTGCAGCCAGTCCTTTTGGGCACTTGGGCCCCAGAAAGGAAAATGTTTGGTGTCCCCATGGATGCAAATAACCCCCACCCACTTTTCAGGGGTCACCAGGACATGGGGAACAGTGGCCCATAGAAGGGCAACCAGGGGGCGTGGCCTGACTGGGGATGTAAGCAGACGTGTGCTGAGGGAGCTCTGACCAGCCACTCCATCAAACCGGCTCAAACAATCCTCTGAGACACATAATCGCCTGGAGATGATCTCTACTAAGGTCAGCTACTGAACTGGAACATTTTAAACCCTTCCTGACCCTTCTCTGACCTCCACAGCTGGAAACAGCCCAGACCTTTTTGCCAGTGCTTGTTCCCTGCTGCTGCAGCCATTACCCTCGTGGGTTCCTCTACTGAGCCCAGAGCCAGAGCCTCAACTGTGCTTCCCAATCTGCCCTCCGACAAAAACTCCACAGCAGATCGCCTGTGAGCTTACTTGTTGGGACTGTGTGCAGCCAATACAGCGGTGCCATCACTCAGAGCAAGCCCGCACCTCCTCCCTGTCACCTCAGAGCCCCTGTTCATGCCTGTCAGCTCCTCACTGCTAAAAGTCGTGTCTCTCAGGAGATGTGGGGCCCAGGGAGCCCTGTGCAAGATAAGAATAACTTCTGTGTGCCTGTCTGAAAACTTCTAGGCTGCATCTCCTGTTGCTCTGCCTGCAAACAGACTTCCTAGCTGTCTATTAATTAACCCTTTACTGCACCTCCCCACTGGCATTGCAGGATAAGCAACTGTTGTAATTAATCCTTACTCTCAGCACATCAAAGGAGTATAAGTAATCCTGGTGGGAACTGTGTCAACCCTGAAATTTATCCCCTTCCTTGCTGGTTTTCTCATAGCCCCTGCATTTTCCTGTGCTCAAAGCTCAGGGTGTTTTCCACTACTTTTGCTGGCCCTGTATTTATCCCTGTTGTGAGACCAAGAGAGAGAGAAGAGGAAAAAAAGTAAAACTTAAAAAAAACAAATGGGAGGTACATTCCAAAAAAAAAACAGAGAAGCAAACCCAACAAAATTGCCAAGAGTTCTTTTCCTCTTCCCCAAGCCAAAAGGAGACTAAAATTCCCTCTCCAGCTTCCCCTACTTTGTCCTCAAGAGCTGAATCTGGGGACCTCAAAAAAACCTGAAATGTCTGACTCTCAACTCTGAATGTAGCAACATTTCCAACACCTATTCTCCTCTTTCCGTTCATCTTTACACCAAGACATCAAACAGAGATGGATGAACTAAAGCAAGATTTTATTCCTTAGCATCCCGCACTGAACACATAAGAAAATAAAATTCAGACTTTGCAAAATTCTCATAACATTTGATCGAGGCCAATAAGGGCATTAGAAGAAGAAGTGCAACGCCTGGCCGCCAAAGCCCCTTGACTTGGAGGATCGTTCCAGGCGCAATAATGTGAGGATCCGTGGTATCCCAGAAACTATCTCACCTAAACCAACTGAATGCATACCTCACCGACCTGATGACTTTGGTTCTACCAAACTCTTCCTCACCGATCTTACCATAGATAGGATTCATAGATCCTGAAACCAAAGAACTTGCCTCCACAGGTCCCTAGAGACACTATCGCCAGAATCCATTGTTATAATGTGAAAGAGGACTTCCTCCGTGCTCTCCGGAAAACCGAATCTCTCCCTGACCGTTTCCAGTCGATCTCTCTCTTTCCAGACCTCTCTTAAAGCAACTATGCTCAGACGGAAAAAATTTCAGCCTTATACCAGAATTCTCAGAGACAAAGCAATCCAATATAGATGGGTTTCCCAGTGAAGCTTATCATTACCAAAGACGGGACCCAATTTATCTGCAACTCTCCAGAACCAGGCCTCTGGACTGATGCTGTTGATACCCTTTTGTCTCACTAATATTTGGAGTGCTGATTGGTGCTCCCCTGTTTGCTCTGTTTTGCTCGGCACTAGTGTCGCTTTCTCCCTCTAGGTTCAAGGCAGGACTTTTGCCCCACTATTCTTTCTGTTTAGGAATGAAAGAGTCTTTCACTTGATTTGTTTGATTATGATGTTTTTTTTTTCAGTTGTTTGTTTCCCAAATGAGTGACAACAGTACTTTACACTTCGTGGTTTTTCTTCAGATGTCCGGGTGCAGGCCATGTCGGCGCTCTCACGGCTCAAACGCTTTACCTTTTTCAGATCATTATGACGATAAAATTTCAACCCTTTCAACGCAAAGGGACTAAATTCTCCCTTTAAGCGCTCCCTACTGTGGAGAGATATTCTTAAATCGGGTGCCGATGTTGCATGCATCCAGGAAATTCACCCTTCTCAAAGAGGACCAATTCAGGCTAAAAGCAAAACTATTCCCACATATTTTTCACTCTCATGCTTCATCCAAACGTGCAGGGGTTCTATATTGGTTAAAATTCTGTCTCCTTAATTCTTACTCACTCCTTCATTGATCCAGAGGGACGGTACGTCATCTTGGTCTGGTGAAATTAATTAAAGGGCCCTAACCTTAACTGCCATCTATCCCCCTAATACTAGACAAATCCCCTTTATTAAAAAAGTTATAAACAAAGCAAAAAATTTTAAGGAAAGGTGGATTAATTATTTGCGGTGATTTCAACTCTGTTGTCAGCGCAGATCTGGACAGATCTTGAAACAGGGGCAGATCTTCGCAAGATCTTCACTCCCCTGTTGTTTAGAAGAAGACTTGCACGATGTCTGGCGGAAACCTCATACCTCTGAGCGTGACTATACGTATTTCTCCCTACAAAAACATGTTCACTCTCTCCTAGATTTCTTTGTAATTGACAAAATTGTGTTGATTATTTGATCTCCCACTGACATAGGTAGTATTACGTGGCCCTGTTCATGCCCTGTTGATCAATTTTATCGCCTCAGGCCTTCAAAACCCCTGCGCCCCTTGTGGCTCTTAATATTATCTTTTAAAAATCCAGCAAATGTCAGCTATCTGTCTTCCCGTATTAAAGACTTCTTTGAAATAACGCTCCTTCTGCCCCTCTAACCGGCATTTTATGGTGCGCCCATAAAGCCTATAATTCGCGGCATACTTATTCAGCTAGCCAGTGGGAGAAAAAGGAAGCGACAGGCAGAATTTAAAATAGTCTCTTGGAAGAAATTAAGAAAGCAGAAGTGGCATTTAAATCAGACCCCTCTTTACAGAAAAAAGAATTCTTAGCCGATCTTAGGAATAGGCTGCTTTACCATTTACCCTCCATAAGTATGAGTCTCCACTTGGCCAACTAAAATGGCAATTTTACGTGCAGGGAGACAACTGGCAAGCTGCTACAAAATAAATCAAATCACAACAATGCTAGGACGCGATAATTCCCACTTAACTTCACCCTCAGGTGAGAAATTAATGAACCCTAAAGTATTGCTAACCAATTTGCTACCTTCTACTCCCAACAATAAATATTACATTCCAACGAAAATATCCTGTTCCTTCAACTAAGGATATTAACTCCTTTCTGAGTTTCCATACATCTACCTATGCTAAACAATCCCAACTAAGAAACATTAATAGACCTTCTCTCTAGCTGAAATTCAAAAGGCCATTTGTTCTAGCAAAATTAATAAATCACCCGGCCCCCGATGGTCTTACAAATGAAATACTTTCAAGTTTTCTCTGACCTTCTCTCCCAACCTTTTTTAAATCTGTGTAATGAATTGCTTCTACAAAAGCTCCGCTACCAGAAATGCCTCTGCAATTATCACCACGATTCCCAAACCTGGTAAACAGCTGGATCTAACTCTAACTATAGACCTATTTCACACTCAATTCCCACATTAAGCTGTATGCCAAAATTATAGCGTCTCGCTTTAACTTTGTTTTGCCTTCCCCTGATCCATATGATCAGTAGGATTTTTTAAAGGGCCGACAGGCAAGAGATGCTACCCCCGCATCCCAGATTTAAACACAGATTGCTGCTTCCTCCGCGTCCAGTGTGGCTTTATTATCGCTTGACCCCGGAGAAAGCATTTGATAGGGGAAATTGGTTATATCTAGAATCATTTTTACATAAATTTGGCTTTGGCTTTATTTTGCAAGCCATTCTAGCACTTTATTTCTCACCCGTCAGCTAGGGTTTTAACCTCTGGTTTCTTATCACGCTCCTTTTCTCTTGCCAATGGTACACGTCAAGGCTGTCCACTTTCCCCCCTAATATTCGGGGCTCGTATGGAACCACTTGCTGAGAGTATTAGGACTAACCCACAAATTTTAATGGACTGTCAGTTAAAGGGGCTTCTCACAAGATTAGTCCTTTATGCAGACATGTCATGCTGATAGTCACGAACCCCACTTTCTTCTATCGAAGTAATAAAGGAGACCCTGGACCACTTTTCTAAGGTGTCCTATTACAAATTGAAATAAATCCAAAACACTGTTTTTTCTTGTTAATCATACCCTGTTTAAAAGAAGTAACCTAAATCCCTTCGGTTTTAAACTGGACTGATGAACATGTTGATTATCTTGGCATAAAGATATTTCGTACTCCGCCAAACAGTCCTGGCTAATTATGAAACACCTTTTTGTAGACCTGGAATCTGAAAATTAAACGCTTCTCTGCACTTAATCTTTCGTGGATTGCCAGAATTAATGAATTAAAATGGCTTTATTGCCCAAAATTTATTTATATGTGCAGAGCTATCCCCTATTTAATCCCGCTCTCCTTGACAAATATTCAACCCTACTCCTTGATTTTATATGGAATGGCCGGAAACAAGGGTCAAAAAACAATTACTTTTTCGGAGCCACAGATACGGGGGTTTAGCTGTTTCCTATATTTAGCAAACTATAATGTAGCTATCCTCCTAGAGCAGGCTATATACCTATTTGGGATAAATCAGATTCAGCCTCCTGGATTCCACTCGAATCCTTTTCCTTTACCGCCGTGCCCGTAGATTTTCATCTTAAAACCTCCTTATTGGAGCCCCCTTCCTTCCCGAGCCCTTACCTCATTATCTGACCCTTTTAAAGTTTGGTCACTTTATTTTTATAACCTGGTGGTTGGGTTCCTATCCCGGAAACAGGACATTCCAATAGTCTCTCTCAGCTGTTGGAACCCCGAACTTTTTTTCCATATGTTGGGAGAAATTTAAACTGGTGTCAGTAGAAACCAACTATATCAAAACAATACACTGCACTCATTCGCATACATCTCTAGTCAATGGGCCCTTCCCTCATCCTTTTTCTTTCAATATCTACAAATTTGACATATATTCCCCGGGGGTACAATGGCAGAAGTCTCTGCAGTCCCATCAGATTTTTCCCATTTTTATCACAAAAAAGGAGGATACATTAAAAAGGTCTTCCTTTAATTTATAACTTTAAACACCTCCGGGCCCAAAACCCCCGGTCAAACTCCCAACTATGATCAAGTGGGAAAAAGAACTAAACTAGTACAATTCCCTTTGACAGTTGGATGCAAGGGTGTTGTTATGCCCTCCAAACTGTCCCAAATGCACTAACCATAAGGAACTGATGCACAAAATCCACTTGCGCTGGTATCTCCCCCCCCACCAGGAAACGCCCACATTTGTAATAGCTCCTCCAATACCTGCTGGAAGGCTGTGGACAACAGGGTACAATGCTGCATGCTTTGGGGGGGCTTTCCCCAAAATTAGGAAAATGTGGATGCAATAGCGCACTCTTAGTCGAGGATTACGGAGCTTCACTTTACATTAACCCCTCAGCTTGCAGTTCTAGACATTGGATTATCTTTACATACCCTCCCCCATTCCATTTCAGTTGTTTTTCATATTCTTTTGGGCCACTCGCCTTGCAATCCTGCGGCCCAATTTGAAAGACCCTAAAATTCCTACTGTGGTAGAAATTAAAAGGCGTATTAATTATAATTGTGCCTGTGAGTTTCGACTCAGTGACCCACCTTATATGTGTCTTAAAAAGCTAAACTTTGGACAACTTGGATGTCCTCTAAATAATATTCACTCTAATTAACCAGAACTACATACCCCTGTTAGTGCTTGTCCCCGTGGGAGTTTTCCTTTTGCCCTCCCTTTTGTCGGTGTCACTCTATTTGTTGTCCTTTATGGTCTGATCTGGGGTGCTGTTGCTGTTTCACCCCCAGACAGACTAATTATTCCTTACTGTTCTTTTCTGTTTGCTTTCATTTACAAGTATTGTGGAAGAGCTTTGATGTTTGCATAGCTCATGTATAGTTATTTGTGCCTTATATACATTCACTTTGTTCGTATGTATGCATTCTCCTATTTTTTTCTTTTCACCAATAAAAACATGTTTAAAGAAGGGCAACCAGGCCGCCAGAGTCCAGCAGGGCTGCTATCCTGACCCCATTCACTTGGAGTTGGTAGCCCTGGGGGCCGGGATCCCGCAGGGGTATAGCACTGCAGACAGGGCGGGAAAACAAGGAGAGGCATCGGGCAGTCTCGCACTCCATTGGCTCCTCCCTCTGGGGACAGCACGCTGCAACATGGTCCAGCTGTTGACACCCCCCAACAACGTACCTCAGGTCTGCTGTTATGTGAAGGACGAGGGTGCTTTCACTGGCACCACCAATGTTGCTCCTCTGGGCTTGTCACTCCAACTGGGTCTCGCACGTACCTCTGGATAAGCTGAGAAGTGGGCCTTGGCACTCTGGACATGCTCTCTGTGGGGCCCGACATACTGCTATGGTCTGCTTCCTGGTCCCAGAAAAGTCTCGGTGGGCTCCTTGGACTCGGTGGTACATAGACTGCAGTTCTGGTGCTGCAGTTTGGCTACATGGCAAAGCTGGGATTGGACCGTCCAGCGTGACATCCCTGAAATCTTGCTACACCATATAGCAATCTCCTTGGCACATATTTGCCATCAACAACACTTCCTGGTGGCTGCCTACAGTAGGAATTTTGTGGGTTTTTGTTTTCATGTTTTTATATCTATTTAATAAAAGTTGTATAGTAGGCCGACAGTATATACTTTTTGTGTTTTTTTTGCTTGCAGTAGTAACAATGAAAACTACAGCTTGCCCCAAATAAAAAAAAAATTCTTACACACGTTTACTAATGGAAAAATAAAACAGTTATGGGTCTTGGAATATGGGACGATTTTTTTTTATTTTTCAGAGTAGAAACACATAACAAAAACTACATAAATTTGATATTGCTGTAATCATACTAACCAACAGAATAAAGTTGACATATCATTTATACCACACAATGAACTCCCTGGTAATGAAACCCAGAAAACAATAGTGGAATTCCATCTTTATTTTCCATTTTACCCAACAAATATGTTTAAAAGTTTGTTTAAACTTCATTACGATGCTCTAAATTATGCCATTAAAAATAGAACTTATTCTACAATAAAGCAGACGTCACAGAAAAAATGATGCTGCTTGAAAGATGGCGGTGAAAAAATGAAAATGCTGTCAACAAAAAATGCTGTGTTTGGAATGAGTTAATGCTTGTATACCATTATAACAATGACATTATAAAAGGCGTAAGTGCAGATCTCGCAATGTTTTAAACTGAAAACTATTGGACAACCACAGAAAATCACAACCTATAAAGTGCTATTTTACCATCAACAAAATTACGTGTGGTCATTGTTGAACATGATTGAGCATCAAATTATGCCTTCAGCAAAACATCGCCTTGCCTTTTATGTAGGCCTTGACAGCTTTTTAAGACGAAAAAAAAGACAGTTTAGGCGGATTAAAAAGTATAGGGCTTGCTATAAGTGTTGACAGTTGTCAGTTGTTTTCAAAGTCTATAATACAAGATGCAATTCTACAATAAAGCATTGAAAACCCAATTATTTTCTGTATGACAAATACTTCAGTAAGAAGATATATATAGGACACCTAAAATACAAAGTAATGAACTCTTCTTTCTGAATTTATGAAAGTCAGATTCATTGCTATGAAGCCTGTTTTACAAAGATCACATCATTGTCTTAGACCATAAGATGTTGTCAATTTCTTATTAGATAATCAATCTTAACCTATAAATAAAGACTCCCAGGAAAATTCTGCCCCCTCATTTGTGATAAGGTCAGCACAAACAATATTGTGACCCCACAGGGACTCCACAAGCACAAAGGCCCCAGATGGTGGATGTATGTTCCAAGAATTCAAGGATCATACACTGGTTCTCTGGTTGGCTCTGCTTATTTACTTGTTTTTTCTTAGGACATGTAAACAGTTAAGAACCATGGTGGAGAAGGGGACCCATTGCTCCCTGCCTCGTCTTTGTCCTGTGGGCGCAGGCGATAAAAGTCGCAAAGGGGTTGCCCCAAAAACACAGCGGCATGATGATAGGGTGTTCTTTGTGGGGGTTAGAGGCACGGCCTCGTATTTTAAAGTTTCGGCGGGTCTGTGTGATGTCAAGTTTTGGGCAGAGCCCAACACTTCTGTGCCGGGGGCCCAAAAATCGTTAAACACCCCCCCAACCCCCATTAACAACTGCACATGCATCAACATTAACCAGTCCCTGCCTGCCCCTCCCCCCTTTGCTCTCAATTTTTCCCTTTCCTTAGTACATACAAATTTGAACACTAACGCTTTCTTGCACTCAGTTATGCTAATAATTTTTTAATCTCTCTTTGATGTGTAAGGTTTTATTTTTACATTAGATTTTTTTGTAAAATGGTAAAAAATAGTCAGATTTTATTTGTTTACTGTATTTGTTTTCTAAACAAAAAAATTGGCACTAAAATAAGGTTTATCTGGCACTTTTACATTACGGACTTATTTTTTGCCAGCCACTGTCACGGACGCTTGCGCCCTGCCCCGGTCGCAGGCGCGCCCTCCTCTGCTTCCACGGAGCACCGTCCCCACGTCGGACTCGGGGTCCCCCGTGTCCCGGCCCTGGCAGCGTTCACTTTCCCGACCGCGCTCCTGCCTTTTGGGCTCCGTCCCCCGGCGCGTGGCTCCGCCCCAAGGGGTGCCGTGCCCCCGGCGTTTGAATTTGGGGGCATGCGCCGGAAAATTGGTCATGCCGGGTACTGCTCCTTTGGGGCCCGGGCCCTTTTCCCGGGCGGCCCCTGGATCCTTTGTGTATGTTCCTTAGCAAAAGTGTCAGAGATTTCCCTGTTTCCCTTCCCTGTCCCCGCCCGTCTCCCTTTTTTATCGATAAAACCAGAGCCCCCGTCCGACCTCCTGCGGTCCCATCTACGACCCTGACCCGCCTTCTGACCACCTGCTTGTACCCGACTACAGCCTTCTGCCACCCCTGTCCCTCTTTGGGTCCCCTTGGGCCCGCCACCGCAGGGAAGCCCCGCCATGGGAGTGCCTGGGGACTTCCGCCCCAGCAAGACCATCCCGTTTGCGGGGGCTTGGTGAAAAAGGGGACCATTAATTCCACTCCCTGGGGGGGGCTTACGTCATCACCTGGGTGGTCAGGGGATCCACCCCAGACTGTTAAGTAGGTCCGGCCATGGATCCCCCCAAAAGGTACCCTTACCCCTGGTGGATCTGACGACCGTTGTTGCCCCCCGTCACGCAACCGGTCAAAAGGCCAGCAACTTACCCAGCTTTCCACCCTGTTGAAGCAACTGTTACGTCCGCAGCAGCAACCTCCGCCACCCGCGGTTGTTCCAGCCCCTACGGTTCCTGTGACTCTGAGAGGGGGCCCCAAACTTCGGCTGTGCTCCCATTTAAAATTTACGGGGGACCCCAAACTTTGCAGGGGGTTCATCACCCAATGCTCTATCACGTGGAGGGATGGCTGATCAGTTCCTGTCTGAACTTGCGAAGGGGGGCTTTGTGGTCAGCCTCCTCTCCGGGAAGGGTTGGAGGGACACCCCTATGGGGACGACAACCCCCCGTGACGGCGTACTACGTCGTTCCTCAGTAGTTCGCAGTGGGTTCGAGGAACCAGCCCGGGCTCCCCGCTGAGAAGCCCTCTAAAAAAATAGCCGGGGGACCTGTTTGTTGGAGACGAGCGGTACAGTTCCGTATCGGCCTCGGAACTGTCATGGAAGAGGCCCCCCTGTGTGCTACCCTTAAGAAGGGGCTTCAAGCCGAGGGGTTAAGGGGGCTTGGCAGCCAGAGACCCCCCGTTTCCCTCAGTGACCCGTCCGGTTAAACGTCCTGCATCGATTACGCTTCATTGAACGGGGAGGAGCTTCGCAAGAGCGCCATAGCCCAACCTTGGGTTTCCTTTGGGCACTGGGGTTCGGGGCCTCCTGCGCCAAACCACCACACCCACCGACGAGGCCCCTGCAGATTGATCGGGGTCACTCTCTGACAAAAATTGGCCCAGCGTGGCAAAAGAACTTGTGCCTCTACTGTGGGCACCAGAGCATTTTTTTTGGGGAAATTTTCCCAAGCGCCCCGCTTCGGGAAACTCCCGCACCCAGGATCTGTGGGAAAAAGGCATTCCTGGGGCAAACCTCCTCCCTCCACCCTGTTGATGCCCCTGCAGGTCGTGTCGAGATGGTAATCACGTTCCAATTCCGGCGTTTCTGGGGCTCGGGCTCCGCCGGGAACTTCATACATCAGTCCCTGTGAAACAGTATCGGTTTTCGGTGGAACGCTGGAGAAAAGCTTGTTTCCTTTCTCTCCTCAGCAGGGAGCAGCTTAGCGAAAACCACATTTGTCACCAAGCCACTGTCCCCCATTTTTGGGGGGGTTGCAAAAAGAAGAAGTCTTTCTCGTTTTGCCTCGCTTTTTCGTGGGCGAGTCTTATCGGACTCCCATGGCTGCGGCTTACTCTCCTACCCTTGGACTGGTTTTACGGGAAAGAGGTGATTCGTTGGGGCCCCAAAACTTTTGGGGGGCGTTGTTTGGTGCACCTCCCCCGGGGGCTTCCCTGCCTCGCGCTCCCCCTTCAGGAGCCGTTCCCCGGGGCCCTGGCCCCAAAAATTTTCTGGAGTACGCCGATGTGTTTTTTCTAAGGGGACAAGTTTGGGGAGTCTTCCTCCACACGCCCATCGAATTTTCCCCAATGACTTACGGGGGGGTTGCCATTTCCTCCCCGGGGCCCGGAGTCTCCCCCACTGTGGGTTTCTGAGCCCCAAGTTTATGCCCGGGAAAACATCCAGGAGAATCCCCGGGAAGGGGGTTTTCATCCAAAAGCCTGGGTCTCCCGCTGGCGGGGGGTTTTCTTTTTCGTGAAGAAGAAGGACGGTACCTTGCGGCCCCGCATAGATTACCCCCCGGGGGTTGAAACAAGATTTACGGAAAGAACCGTTTTCCATTTGTGCTAAACACTGAAAATGTTTGATTTGCTTTCAGGGCGCCAAGATTTTCCTTTCCAAATTGGACCTGAGAGGGGCCTACAACTTGGTTCCGAATCCGCCAAAAGGGGGACGAAGGAAGACGGCCTTTAACACCCAGGGGTGGGCACTTTGAAAAACCTTGGGGATGCCCCTTTGGGGCTGTGCAACGCTCCCCCGCCGTCTTTCCCGGAAGGGTAGTGAAAAACGTCTTCAGGGGGCCCACCTCCCAACCCCGCGTGGTGGTTTCCTGATGAAAATCCTTGGGGTTCTCCCCCTGACCTCGAGGGCCCACCCCCAGCAATTTTTGTCAAATACGAGACGGGCTCCCCCGGGGGGAACCACCTGTATGCCAAGTAGGGGGAAGGCCTTTTTCCCTCAGGGAAATAACCCTTTCCCCCTTTCTGGGGGAGTCCCTCTCTGGGCCCAAAGGTATGGGTGGATCCAGCAAAAACTGTCTGCCGTGTTTTGGGGGCCAAAGCCCTCGGGCTGCAGGCAAACCAGCGATTCTTTGGGGTTCTGCCCAATTTCTAACGCCAGTTCATCCCCCATTTTTCCCAGCTGGGGGGCTCCGAAGTAAGCCCTCACCGAAAAAAAAGCTAATCCCGCAGCGGCCGGGCAAGGCCGAGGAGGGGTTCCTCAAAACTCAAGTTTGCCCTTTTCCCAAGGCCCCCTATCCTTTTCCCCGTCCCCGGGTTCCACGAAACCCTTCCCCACTGGAGGTGGATGCCTCACCTGGGAGGAAACCGGGCGTTTTTATGCAAAAAAGGGCCCCCGGGTTAAAGGGCCAAAAGTGCGGGGGTTTTTCTCCAAAAAAGGGGTTTTATAGGCCGAGGGAATTCCAAAGATTGGGGACCGGGAAACTACTAAAACATTAAAAAAATTGGGGTCTGGGAGTGGCGTTATCTGCTGGAGGGCCCCGTTTTTTCCCCCTCCGTAATCCCACTCGGGGGCCACAAAAACCTTTCCCCTATCTGCAGACGGGCTCGCGACTAAACCCATGCCAGGCTAGGTGGTCGCCTTTTTCTCCCTTTTCGAAATTTTTGATCCACTTCAGGCCAAACCGAAAAAGAATGTGAGACTTACGCCCCTCCCAAGCCTGGTGGGTGAAGATAATTTTCCAGAAAAAAAATAATTCTTCCAAAAAAACGTCTCATCTCGGCCCCCTCTGGTGGGCCTTCCCCGGAAGGGTCCCCCCCGGAAGGACTTTTTTGTTGTCCCGCTCCCCCGCAAAGTTTTCTTTTAAAAAGAGGACATTGCTATTGGTGGCGGCCATCCCGGGGCCCAAGAAACCCTTTTTGCCTGATTTTCCCGGTTCTATTGGTTGGGCCAAAGCTGGAGAAGGATATCAAGGACTTCGTTGCTTCTTGCGACTCCTGTGCCCGGAACAAGACCCCCAGTCACAAGCCGGCGGCCTACTTCAGCCATTTTCCCTTTCCCAAAAATAAAACCTGACCAACATTTCGATGGGACTTTAAAAACCGACCTCCCTCCGTCGTCTGGCAACACCATTTCGAGTGATTACTGATCGCTTTTCCAAAATGGCGCATTTCGCCCCTGCCAGGGGCTGCCACCACCCCCGGCTAGCTGAGTTATTCTTCATCCATGTGTTCCGGCTCCGGGACTCCCTAACAAATTGTCTCGGACCGGGGAGTTCAATTTGTCTCCGGGTTTTAGCGGCTCTGTGAAACCCAACTTCATGTAAACCCGACTTCCTTTCCGGCTACCATCCAAGACGAACGGCCAGGTAGAGGGTCAACCAAGCCTGGGTTGCTCCTTCGTCTTTTCGTCTCGGCACGCCAAAAAAGATTGGGCCAATTTACTGCCGTGGGCGGAGTTCTCCTATAACTCCCTTGAGCCCGAGGCCGCGGGGCCCTCCCCTTTCTACTCGTTATGGCTTGCATCCCCCCCCCCCCTCCCTCTGGCAACCTCCTCCAAGGTTCCGGCGGCGGACGCACTGGTTCAAACATGAAGGCCATCTGGCCCGACCGTCAGCGCTGCTCCGCGGGGCCGGGGGCGCATGAAGTCTCAACGGACAAGAGAAAAATCCCTCCCCGGGTTCCCCCCGGGTAAAAAAGGTGTGGCTCTCGTCAAATATGTCCGCTTAAGATGCCGTCTCACAAACGGGGACCCCCGTTTCCTGGGACCTTTGAGGTCACAGCCGCATCAATTGGTAGCATACAAAATCGGCTCCCCCCCCACGATGAAATTCCCAAGCGTTTCATGTTCCTTATTGAAACCCCTGGTCCTTAACCCTTTTTTCCCGAAAAAGCCCTCCTCCTTCGTCGGGGCTGACGCACCCAATGTCTTCGAGGTCAAGGAATTCTGGGCATGAGAAGAAACTAGGGGAAAGCGATACTTCTTGGTGGACTGGAGGGGGTTCGGCCCTGAAGAGAGGTCCTGGGAGCCGGAGGAGAACATCCTGAACCGCAGTCTCATCCAGAGATATCTCCAGTCCAGTAAGAGAGGGGGGCCCAAGGGGAAGGGGGTACTGTCACGGACGCCCCTGTGACCACTGTCCCGGGTCGCAGGCGCGCCCGTGCCCCTGCACCGAGCGGAGCCCCGTCCCGCACGTCGGGTTCGGGGTCCGCTCGCCTCCCCGTCCCCGCCGGCATGCACTTACCCGGCCACGCTCCTGCTCAGGCTGCTTCCAGGTCCCGGCACGTAGCTCTGCCCCTAGGGGCGGGCGCGCGCCGGCAATTTGAATTTATAGGAGCAGTGCAGACACAAGTTTATAGTTAAGATTATTACAAAAATGTTTTTTTGTTTCTATAGGAGTTCATGCCAGAGGAGTGTCTACAGGTGGGGGGTGGGGGCGGGGAGGTGGGGGAATGAGAGGTATTCTCTGCATATATTTCACTGATCATTTCAATTTATATAAGGTATGAAAATCATCTCATGGAATGTGAAAGGTTTGCTGTCTCCACAAAAAAGCTCCATGGTTTTGGGTTATCTGGGTAAAATGAAGCCCGATGTTGTGCTACTACAGGAAACTCACCTTCCAGCTAGTGATTTCTTCAGGATGAAAAGGTACTGGGTGGGCGAGGTGTATGGTGCATCGGCAGTGCATAAAAAAAACGGAGTTTTGATTCTTTTGCGGAAATCCCTGTCGTGTAAAGTTGTTTCTTCGGAAGCAGATTTAGAAGGGAGGTGGGTCAAAGTACACCTAGAGAGCCCAATGGGAGAAATATGCATATACAACGTTTACGGACCTAATAAAGATAACGCAGAATTCTTTAGGAAACTAGGCACGCACATAGTCTCCAACCAGTCTCTCAAGACGCTAGTGGGAGGGGATCTAAATGCAGTGATTCGCCCAGAGGAGGATCGTAAGCCGTGTTAAGAGGGAGACTAATCAGTCATTTCGCTTACCAAAAGAAAGCAGCTCATAGGAAATATGAGGAATTCAGTGAAGCACTACGTGGTGCGTACACGACATTCCTAGGGGATCCCTCACCTGCAAACAAAAAAGCATGGGCAGAGGCGAGAGGCTTCTTTGAACTCTGGTTGGAGCGCAAAGAACGGTTATACAGAACGAGATTTGAGGCGGAATTGTTTCGATTCGGCAACAAATCGGGCAAACTTTTGGCGAGATTGGCATCAGCTAGAAAGGGTCATAATGGAATCACATCCCTGAAAACTCAAGAAGGAAAGATAGTCACAAATCCAAAAGATATCAATACCCTCTTCCAGACATACTATACGAAACTATACCAGGAATCTGATCAATCACCCAGTGGGACAGGGGCGGAGTTTTTGGGTAAATGTAAACTGCCAAGAATATCAACAGAGCAAAAACTATATTTGAACGCTCAAATATCACATGAGGAAGTCCAAACAGCGATACAATCATTGGGAAATGGCAAGGCCCCGGGTCCTGATGGGTATCCTGCAGAGTTTTATAAGATCCTGAGAGAACAGGTATCCCCAACTATGGCGCAGTATTATTCTAGATTGATGGAGGGGGGAAATGTTCCAAATGAGACCAACCTGGCTTATATCAAAGTACTGCCTAAGCCTGGGAGGGATGTAACTAAAACAGAATCCTACAGGCCCATCTCGCTAATAAATCAAGACTTGAAAATCGTGTCCAAGATCATGGCTGATAGGTTGGCAACAATTCTACCAGACCTGATCAATCCTACTCAGGTGGGTTTTGTTAAGGGCAAAGCAGCGGTAACAAACATAAGGAAAGTAATCGGAGCAATGGATGCCTGTATAAGCACAAATGGGTCTTAATCAGCCAAAACTTTAGTGTCTTTAGACTCGGAAAAAGCATTCGACAGTGTAAAATGGAGTTGGATGGAGATGGTGCTAGACAAGTTTGGTTTTCAGGGCGAATTCCGCAACTTCCTTTCATCCTTATATAAAAATCCAAGAGCAGCAGTTTTTACTCCGGGGTTTAGATCTGACACATTTCAACTAGAAAAGGGAACACGGCAAGGGTGCCCCCTGTCACCCTTGCTTTTCAACCTAACACTAGAGCCCTTGTTATATACACTGGAACATGCTCAAATATATGAGGGAATCCGCATAGGTGGGAAGGAGCTAAAATTAACAGCTTTTGCGGACGATGTCCTTCTCTTCATGAGCTCCCCTGGAGCCCATTTGCTAAGAGTTCTAGATCTCTTGAAACATTTTGGTTCCTTTTCAGGCTACCGCATAAATAAAGATAAGTGTGAATTGTTATGGATAGGGACAGGGTCGCACAAAGACACTGCAATAGTCAAAGCTATGGGCATTAAAGTAGCAAAGGAATATATCAAATATCTGGGGATCAAGATTGGGCATACGCCAACTTCACTATATCAACTAAATTACCCGCCGCTTTTTGAAAAAATTAAAAATGAACTTCGGACATGGCAGGATCTACCCCTATCCCTACTAGGCAGAATTCACCTAGTCAAAATGATATCTTTTGCGCGTCTACTATACCCCCTTCAGACCATGCCAATATTAATAAAGCATGCCGATGTAAAAGTATATAATAAAATGATATCAAAGTTCTTGTGGAGGGGAAAGAAAGCGAGAATAGCCATGGGAAAGTTGTATGCTCACAAAGCTGAGGTGGGATTAAATCTCCCAATTTGACGAAGCTATAACAGAGCATGTTTAGCTAGACACATTTTGGACTGGATACATAATATGAATTGACTGCGCCTTAGAGGAAAGTTTGGCGGGGGAAAAATTGTCCAGCCTATTGCATACAAGGCAAGCACAGACAAATGAAATGGCAAAGCACTCAGTGTTGCTAAGAGATACTATAGTCGCTTGGAGGGAATTGAGGAAACGATTTGGACTAGCTCACCGAATATCCAAATACTTACCAATCTGGGAGCACATGGAGTTTCCCATGGGGAGAGATCAAAGGT
Organism: Phyllomedusa bahiana; assembly: GCA_025379985.1. NCBI lineage: Eukaryota > Metazoa > Chordata > Amphibia > Anura > Hylidae > Phyllomedusa > Phyllomedusa bahiana. The sequence goes on along the minus strand of JAODAL010029186.1, from coordinate 3,345 downwards.
GGTTTGATGGGTGGATCACAAAGGGGATAACCTCAATAACACAATTATTCCACCCAACTGAAAATAGATACAAGTCCTTCGAGGAGTTAAAGCAAGACTTTGGAATCCTTAGTTCTCAGACTCTACAATATTTGCAACTCAGATCGTTCTGCACGTCCAGGCTACAAGACATACGCAGAGAAAGAGGCAACAATGACTTTGATTGTTTAATAGGGACAGGGTCCCAGAGAAAATCCATCTCAGACATACATGCTATTCTGAGGGATAAATACATTAAAATTCCCCCCGGAGCTAGTTTTAAGAAATGGAGTCTTTGGTTGGGCAAGGATGATGTGGAAACGGACATCACCAGGGGATGGAACCTAATACGAAAGCACATCATTAGCGAAACATGGAGGGAAACTTACTTCAAGCTAGCACATGCAGCAATATATGCTTTCGACATCCCCCCCACACCAGGATTCCCAGATAGGCTCACATCTTGCCCAAAGTGTAACGAACCAAAGGCAAATTTATATCACGGCCTCTGGATTTGCCCAATGGTGGAGGTATTCTGGATGGCGATTAGGGATATTTTGGTGCCTTTATGTAAAGGAAGTGTGCACATGTCACCAATAGTCTTCCTGCTTCACGGCCAGGGTACATCTACAGGACCTACAGAACAGCGGCAGGAGTGTAATCTCCCAGCAATCATACATATCATTCTATTAGTTGCCAAACGCTGTCTGCTGACTAAATGGTTGGAGCCAGAGACACCAACAATTAGCATGGTAATAGACCAAACTAAGAAATACGCGATAGCTGACCAAATTTACACTGAACGCCATAAGGAGACGATGGCAAAAGGCTTCTTTAGCAAATGGAAGACATTTTTAGAAAGATACTACTCTCCGAGCGAAATTAGAAAATTAATAGAGATATTTCAAAATACTGGTTGGTACCTGAGAGAGGCCCAGGGGGGGACACTGGGGAGATTGCAGATGCAATCATAGTCCCACTAATCAAATATTTGCTCATATTTGAAAACACCCTCTTTAAAATCTTTTAAACGAAAACGGAGACAGGGAAGTTGCTGTGCAGCTTCAATAAAGATACTTTTTCTGTTCCCTCCCTCTCTTCCCCCCTCCCTTTCCTCTTCCCAGCAATAACAGAATATAACAAAATGTAGTATAATCTAAAAAAGAACGCTTCATTGGGGAGTGGACACATCCTTTTACTCTGGCGGGTTATGTATGTATGTTTAGATGTTCGTTTTTGGGATTTTATACTCAACTAATCTGACGTCTATATGGCATAAATCTTGCTTCTGTACCTCCATCATACTGAATGTACTTGTTTAAAATCAACCCTCAAACTCCTCCCCAGTGGTAGGCGTTTAGAGGAGGGCAGCACCTCATGCGCCACAGATGTTTAAGGATTTCCGAACATCATTGGTGCTTCAGGTATTCCTTATATATGTTCAGTATGGTGGCTTTGTTATTAGACATTCACTGTATAGTATTATACTTCATGCTAAAATTTTGGTATCATTTCTGAAACTGTTTTTTTTTCTGCACTCATGTATTTGTTGAATGGTACTCAATAAAATATTTGTTAAAAAAAAAAAAGGATATTCTGGGCATGAGGAGAACTAGGGGAAAGCGATACCTCCTGGTGGACTGGAAAGAGTTCGGTCCCGAAGAGAGGTCTTGGGAGCCAGAGGAGAATATCCTAAACCGCAGCCTCATCCAGAGATTTCTTCAATCCAGTAAGAGAAGGGGTCCCAAGGGGGGAGGCCCAAGGGGGGAGTACTGTCACGGACGCCCCTGCGACCACTGTCCCGGGTCGCAGGTGCGCCCGTGCCCCTGCTTCCAGTGGAGCCCCGTCCCGCACGTCGGGCTCGGGGTCCGCTCGTGTCCCGGCCCCTGGCAGCGTTCACTTACCGACCGTGTCTCCTGCTCTGTCTGGCTCCGTCTCCCGGCGCGTGGCTCCGCCCCTAGGGCGCTTTGCGCTCGGCAGTTTGAATTTAAAGGGGCAGTGCGCCGGGTAATTGGTCATTGCCGGGGCCCACTGCTCATTTAATTTTCCGGCCTCTTCCTGGCGGCCTTCGCCGGATCCTTTGTGTATGTTCCTTAGGAGAAAGCTGTCTAGAGAGTTCCTGTTTGCCTTACCGTGTACTGACTGTCTGCCTACGTTTACCAACTACGAACCAGAGCCGCCTGTCCTGACCTCCTGCGTGTCTACCGTCTACGAACCAGAGCCGCCTGTCCTGACCACCTGCCTGTACCCGACTACGAGCCTGTCTGCCGTTCCTGTACCTCGTACCCTTGGCCGCCACCGCAGGCAAGCCCCGCCAGTGGTAGTGATCTGGTGGACTCCCGCCGCAGCAAGACCATCCCGCTTTGCGGCGGGCTCTGGTGAATACCGGGACCCACTTAGATTCCACTCCCTGGTGGGGGCTTATGTCATCGCCTGCGGTGGTCCAGTGGATCCACCACCAGACTGTTACACCAGCGACTTGCACGGTCAACAAGTGCTGACCTACTCACTGTGTTCACTGCCTGGCAAGTCCCGGCCAGCGCCCAATAGCTGCCATTCCCCATGCACAGTCTTGTGTCAACTGATACAGACCGGTGTGATGACATCGTCAAACCAGCCTGTAATCAAGATCGGACGCTGGGCCCTCTGAGTCTCCCTCACCTATTTATAGGTCTATACAAATATATTTGTCTCCCCCAAAGATACATTTTATTTAAATAAAAATAATACAAAAAGTTATAACACAAAGTTATATGTATAAAACCACTAAATACTGGTCATAACACTGCCACAGAAAAACAGAATTCCAAGACCAATATTGCCAATAATTCCACTAATATCAAATTTTGCCACACCATGACAACGTATCACCACCAAAAGTGGCTGAATAATACCACTACACATCACCCCCACATAGTGACTGAAAAATACCACCACTCCTTGACTGAATAATACTGACACATCATGAACACATATTAGCACCACCTAGTGACGGAATAATGCCAACACATCATAAACATATATCACCACCACATGGTAACTGAATAATACCACCATTCTGTTAATGAATAAAAACCATTACACTACAAACAATATTACCATCATACAGTGACAATACAGTGGCAGATATTGTCGTTCTCTTCTCTGATGAGTTGTTCTCCTTCTCTTTCTTTCTCCAGTAGGCCCAGAATGCAAGAACATCTTTTCCATGGCCTGACTGGACCCTGCAGACTTTACCACACAAACATTTTAGAATCTTCACTTTTTTAGCCATTTTCCAAAACTCCCCAACCATAGAGCTCCAAATGGTAATAATGCCTCTTGTGC